>CAAKHG010044237.1:20294-37794 GCA_901007715.1 Dactylopterus volitans
GAGAGGATGAAAGAGAGGGAGAACGAGGCTGAGAGCTGTAAATGAAGGAAACTGACAATTACGTTACCCCAATAAGTCATTAGCTGTTGATCAACAGCTATATTTAGACATTGCTGGAACATTTAATTATCTTGATATGCTGGCAAAGAGACAACAGCGACAATATTTAAACAATATTGAATTGAAAAAACACTGATTTTGACACAAGTGAGGAACAGAAATATTCAGCATGAGGTCAAAAAAAAAAAAAAAGGCTTTTGGTTCTACTGTGGCGTGTTTTGTGCTTCCGGTCGATCTCATTGTCATCTGTCAAGATCTGGACCCACAGCAGTTGTGTATTCTAAACTAGCATAAACCGGCGTGAGGTACTGCATGGGTCAGTCCTCCATAAAAGTTATTCTACAACTGATGTTTCATAGTAGTAACTTCAAATATGGCTGTAAAATTCTAAATAGATTCAGTGCATTGAGCATTACACAACCATTCTCCTGATGATTATGTAGGATTTTTTTAATCTCGCCTAAATTCGCTCTTACTTATATATTAGGTCTAGATAAGGTAATCTCCCCTGCATGTGATTTCAACGTTCATGTTTTCTTGCATGGGTTTGAGGCCGCGGTGTTGAATCGTCCCGAACGGTCAGTTTGGAGGAGCAGCGGCCGCATTGCGAGATGTGCACGTGTCCCACGAGCAAATTATTATCAGCAGCGCCTCTCAAGTCGGGCCCAGCCTTGCTGAACGGGGGAAGCAGCAACAAATCAAAGTTAATGAGACGTCAGTGCGAGGCAGCCTTTGCGGCGGCGGCTTCATTCATCCACAGACGGCGACAGAATCCCGCAATGAGACGCTTTCATGCCAGATTGTTATCTCAGTTTTCCTTTTTGCTCTTGATTTGTGAAATCAGCCTCCTCTCCGCTGAGCAGATGTGTCACGCTTTTGACTTTAGCCCTTTTTTTTTTGTTTTTTGTTTTGTTTTGGTTGCCTCACTTGGAATCAGCAGAGTGAGCGGAAACAGACACAAAGTCTAAACATATCTTGTAACGTGTAGGTACGCGCACACAAAATGCGGACCTGAAACAGTGAATGACTGCAGGAAGGAGAGGTGGTTACATAAGCGGGCGACAGCCAGCCATTCTTACATCACATTCCTCGTGTGTCATTCTTCAGCAGAGCCATTAAGCCGCAGCCGCTCATTGATTCGGCCCCACGGAAACCCGGCAGTCGTGGGCGAGGACGTCGGCGCTGTCGCTCGCTCCTCTCTCGCTCCTCTCTCGCTTGATTCCTCTACATTTCTCACTCACTCGCTCGTTGGGCACCCGTGAAAGATGGGACGTGGCATGAGGGTCGGACTATTGAACATTCGCAGCCTCAAAGGGAGGCAACCGCCTGTTCTCTCCAACGAGCCCAGGGAGAGGCTGAACTTGAATGCCGGCGCAGCGTTGTCCCAATCCTGCTCCTCGGGTCCCGCCCGCCCGGCATGTTTTACACACCTGATTCGAGTGATCGGTCAGCTCACCATCGAGCTCTCTAGAAGCCTGGTAACGATCCAGTCATGTGAATCTGCTGTTTTGGAGCAGACAGACAAGGGCTGCCTCCGAAATGCCATACTAAACAGTACATACTCAAAAAACTATACTTAAATTCGGCACACTTTTGAGTAAATATCAGTAGTATGCATTCATTCGGATGCACTACTCAGAGCGCACATGGCACTTCCTGCCATTGGGAGGGAACGTTGTTACCAAGGTTGTTACCATGGTGACCACTCCTATCAACGCAGCTGCGCCCCGCCCCGCTCTTGGCCATCTACCTGGCCGAAACCTGCGCAGCAATTGGCTACCAAACATCGCCGCATTGCATTGTGGGGAGTTTTTGCTTAGCTCGTGTCCATCAATCCATACTAATAAATCTCTCTGGAATGAGTATGGATAGTGCACGCTATTGTGTACATGCTAATGTTTCGGACGCACTAAAAAAAAAAATCTCACATACTGTTTCTGCATACATTAGGGTGGAAGTATGGGATTTCGGACACAGGGAAAGACATGTAGGTCGGCGGGCCCCGAGATACAGGATGGGGAAACACGATGTTGGAGAACAGGTAAAATGCGATTATTTACATAATATAATCAATTTTTTTGTTGCACTTTATTGCCCTTATCTCCTTTTAGAAAGATCGGCCCATGTGTTGTTTTTTTTGTTTTTTTTTTACACTGCAACTGTCATTAAACTTGTCTTTAATCTGGTTAAGATTAGGATCTCCTTTGCCAGAGGGAGCTAATTGCAGCGAAAGATCCACGACCGGAGATAAACCACCGAATGAAACACAGAGATTTGCCGTGTAGGCTTTATAGGCTGTGTGTATCTCCACTGGCCGCGTCACCCATTTGAATAATGCCACCGCAGCTGATTTGAAACTGGTAAAAGCAGCAGAAGGAAGAAAAAAAAAAAAAAAGATGGATTCTTTAAGTTTAGCTGGCATAAACCAGTGGATGAGTTGCGTGGAGGCACAAGAAGACAGACAAATAGCTTTTACAGCTGAACTAATCAGAGAGAAGGCTGGTATTAAATATTCATATCGGTCCTTGAGTGTGTAAAATCAGACCTTTTGTTGGTGGCACTAGCTGTCTGCGCCAACAACTTGCGACGTCTACTTATGCCAAAAAAGCAGCGCTCTTTTTAATCTTTTCCAAGGAGGTTTTTGCTAGTATTGATTTGTCAGTCTTTCAGCAGGAATACTCAGAAGGTTATAGACGGGTTTTGATTCAATTTATTTTCCGGTAGAGCTTTGCCAAAGGAGCAGCAGATTCAATTTTGGGCAAGATCCAGATACAAGATATTTTGTATCCATTGGGCAACAGGGCCAAGATGTGAGGGTAAACTGTGAGGCCACGCTGGAGGTTTATGCTCCTCAAGTGCTTCTAGTTTTAGTTTGTTTTTTTTTCCTTTTCTTGTTTATTTAAATTAGTCTTTTGACATTTGAGGTGACGGCGAACATGGGAAGTTAATCGGAGGATACTGTATTCCCAACCAACATCAACCACTCTCATTAGCAGACTGCACGGCAAAACAATTTAACACAAATTTGTTACCCCCCAATCAGCGACGCTTTGCTGATCGGATCTGAATCAGACATGTTCAGATGAAAGCATCCCTCATTATGTCTTGGGGCTTCAGCTGAGGCTTCAGTTCAGTTTAGGTTTCCTCGGAAAATGAGCCGGGAGCTCACCGCTGACATCTTCCCCGTGGGTGAACTGTCCCTTTCCACTACATGCTGTTTACATCTCAACATGTTTGCAGTCTGTCATTAGGCCCGCTGCTGTTTAACTACTCATCTCATTGCACGCGCTCGGCCGGCATCGCGGCCGGCTCGCCTCTTGCTTCTAAGGCCTGATCTTGGAAATCACATGCCGATCTTCGCTTCACTCGGAACGAAACGGCGCAGGATCCAAACGCCGGCCCCAGTTTCGGCGCAGCTAACGATAGTTCCTCTCTTATCAAACTAATCTAACACGGGCCCTTCGCGGTCTGCTTTAAACTATAAACCGGCTGTCTAATTAAAACAGCAGAGGAAATGTTGCGGGTGTGTGTGTGTGTTTGTGTGTGTGTTTATTTGTTTGTTTATATGTTTGCTCGGTGCAGGCGTGCGCATTGCTAACGTGTGCTACTTACATCAAAGGTTTTTCCAAGCGGCTTCCCAGGGAGCCCACGATCTCACCCAGAGTGCAGAAGGCCTGGCCCAGGAAGTCCTGCATGTGTGTGGGGGGGCGGGAGGGGGGTAGCACAAAAAAAACATTCACATAAGTGAAAACATAACACAAAAATCTGAATATATGACAGAACAGAAGAAAAAGGGTGAATATGTAAATTCCACGCTTGACGTTAAACAGGGCTATGCAGGCTTTTGAGGACTTTCTCCGCGCCTCTACATTGTTATTCAATCTATGCCAACAACAATCAATACACACTCTATTGTCACGTATTTTAACAGCAAATCATATAAACTCTTTGTAATATTTAGTTTGTCAGGAAATAAATACAAAAACTGGGGTATCAGATATCATAAGTTTCCTTGTTGATGCGTTTGTGTGGGTAAAACGCCGGATTATGCTGAACATTCCTAAACCTGAAAACATAACGATCAAATATGAAGATTGTCCAGACCTTC
The DNA here is from genome assembly GCA_901007715.1 of Dactylopterus volitans. NCBI lineage: Eukaryota > Metazoa > Chordata > Actinopteri > Syngnathiformes > Dactylopteridae > Dactylopterus > Dactylopterus volitans. Next base: position 24,463 of record CAAKHG010044237.1, read on the forward strand.
CAGATTTTATATGAGCACTGAATCAACACATTTTAGGTAAGCAAATAGATAAATAAATGCATGCAAGATATAAATATATGTTAAGGAATTGCAAGAATCGTGTATCAAATTTCAAATCTGGGGTCATTATTAAGGATCTTTTAGCATGCTTATTTTCACAATCACAATTCATTTGCCTTAGACCCTGTAATGGGATTGGCTGTTCATCCGTCTGAATGATCAAACAGCGATCGTGCAGGTCAGCAGAGACGCATGACAAAACACAACTGGCCCACTGAAAAACAAGCTACGTTAAATCGCTTTAGCTTGGAAATCATATGTATTCAGGCTGAAAGGTGTCTCGAGCTCAGCGCTCCTCCCCAGGAATCAATTCAGCAAATCAGATGTCATATTTTTTTTTCTCAATGATCGAATCCCCTTGCATCCATTCCCCATATAGGTTCTGCACACTGACAGCCGAGCCCGGTTTGTGGAGGGACCTGTGTCCTTGCTGATTACTGTTGGGTGAAGGGAGAGGTCCGTTCGGGGGAGCGGGAGCCTTTGGGCAGCGAGAAGACGACACAGTGATACTGCAGCCCCTCCTATCAGGCCGCGCATGCATGTGTGCGTGAGGGCGCGCACATGTGCGCGCGTGTGTGTGTGTGAAAGTGCTTGGTAGATGAACCGTGTCGAGTCCGGCAGGCAGAAAGCTGCTCCAAAGATCATTGCCGGTGCTGGACAAGTTCCTCCTCTAGCCGAGGTCTTGAGACGAAAAGGGATGACAAAAACGCTCTGGCATTTCAATAAGGGAAGTGCTGCTAGCCAGCAACCCCGGGCAAGCGCCTTCTTTGCCTTATAAACATAAGACCAGAGGCGGAGACGCCCTGGATATTCAAGCTCAGTGGTGGCGGTGGGGGGTAGAGGGAAAAAAAAAAAAAAAAAGGTTAAGGGTTTGTTCTAGTGAAAAAGATCATAGCGGCGATGACAGTGATTGTAATTCTACAAGAGCAGCACTCCCTCTGAAAGTTCCTCTGCTCATTAGGACTTAAATATACATCATCCAGAGATCATGTCCACGTCTTTATGGATAAGGAGTCACTGTTCAGCTCACAAGACAAGAACATCAGCGTACTGGCAGGAAAAGCATATACTGTCAGTGTTCCTAATTGCATTAACGATGGCTCCGTTCTATTCAACTGTCCCAGTGTGACGATCCTGAGGCTGAAGCGGGCCAACGGACTGGCCTCATCGTTTGCACCAGTGTTTTTTTTCCTACTGTGACATGTCAAAAAGTTTGCTGTTACAAAAAAAAACCACACACACACACACACAAAAAAAAAAAAAAAATTTGCAAGAAATTCTGCAAAACCCTGTTTCAAGTAAACAAGGCGGTCAAGCTCCGGTGGCGACTGTATACAGCATTAAAGTTTAGAGGGAGATTGCGGTCGCAGTTCATTAAAAAGTCATGTTATTTACAAAATTGTCTCCTAAAACAGTGGCTGGAGCCTTAATTTACCACAGCTGCAGAGGCGGGAGACAAAACGGTCTCATACAAACTGTATTTTGATTTTCTACTGCTGGATAAGTACATTTGCTCCCTGAGCATGGCCCGTTTGACTGGCGAGCACACAGCACACTGAATTTTGTTGGTTCTCTTTGACGCGACTTGAAGTAATTACGCTGCACGTCAGCCATGTATTCGTCACAAAGTAGGCTGCTTTACCTTCACGTGTCTGAGGAAAATGCTATCTAACGATTAATCTAAAGCGGCATCAGACAATTTGTGTGGTAAATGCTGCAAAGTGTTGCCAGCACAGTGTAAGGACAATTGAATAATGGACGTTAATAATGGTTTCCTTTAAACCTTGTTTTTACTGTCCATGTCTGAACGCAGCGGCAATGCTAAAGATAGCGTCCACTTGCAGCCCCGAAAAAGAGCAGCAGCTGCAGTGAGACAAGGACCACCCAGAGACATTTACTTCATAATGAAAAGTTAAATATCTTGTCTATTGTCATTTCAAGTGTCATTTCTGCGTCTCCCTCTGACCCCATTAAAGTGTGAAAGGTGTTTCTTCTAGCAAGTAGCATGTGTGCTAGGAGGAATAAGCTCGCTGTGAAATCCAGAGCTCTTCCAAGAATCGCCTGTGGAAGGCAGCCAGCTAACTTAATTACTGCCTGCGCACAAAGATGCTATTTCAATACACAGACCCACGTGCTAACCATCAAATTTAGAACAATGAATAATGATGTGAAAATTAGATTTCTCTTTGAGCAGGATATTATTCATTTCACAGTAAACAAGCACAATAGGAGCCGTGCACAGGGCAACAAGCGTCTGTCAAGTGTGAAGGATCTAAAGCAGGGATCTAGAGCAACTTCCTTTAATAGAGAGCAGAACTTCCATCCTTTAATTAGATTTCACTCCACGCTCCCTCTTCAGATCTTTCCCCGCAGCCATATCCACGCAAGGTATGCAAACCATATGGCACGGGGAAACATCTGCTCTGATGGGAGGAAGACGTCTTCAAACGCTGGCACCGAAGCTGCCGAGAGATTTACTGTACTTCTCCGCGTCTCCTCCCCCCCCAACACCCCCGTTATTTATAGCCATGCAACTGGAGATGGACTGTTCCCGGACAATAGAGCCATCACTGCGTGCCAGATCTCCAATCCCACACATCCACAGCGATGACAGGACGCATCCAAGCGTCCTCAGCCTTCATGCTGAGAGTGAACTCGCCGCGCTCGCATTGCTCAGTGCTCTCAGTGGAAGTCCGGGGGGCACGCTCGGCTCAAGGAAAGAGCTCCGCCTGCAGTGGGCAATGAAGACGAGGGCCAGTAATAGGAGGGGATGGGAGTTGATATGAAACCTGGCTTATTGACAGAACTGGAGCAGGGGGGCTACTGGAGCTTCTGTTTGAACTGGGAATGAAGGACGGGGCTGCAGGGCGGTGAAATCCGAATTCACGGGTTTTAAATCCAGGTGGAACTAGGGCTTGACCGGGCAGTTCGGTCACATCAGGGAGGGGCAGAGCAGAGCAATGTGGTAGTTTGCTTTCATTTTGAAACGTTGATGTGGCGAAAGAAATCCCTGCGAAACCGATCGCTTGATGGAGGAGATGCCTAATGACCAACGCATAAAGAATTCATTGAACACTCAACGGAGGAGTGGATGAATATGGACGAATAAGTTAATACGGACACCCAATTATGAACGTCGCCACGCCTGCGGGGCATATTTACCCCCGGAAATGGCTGTTTTCACACAGCAAACTTGACCCGAGAAAGACTCCAGCCACGTCCCCCACGCCCTGATTCTGATCCGATTCTCATTGGCCAAAGTGATGTTGGTATGAGGAGAATCTGTTCACAGGAGACAACGGTGATTCTAATAATGCAGAGCCAAGTAGGCAAGCATCAAACACTGAAATTGAGCTAGAAAATGGAACAAATTATTCTGAAGGAAAGCCCCTCGCACGCCTGCATCTCAGATGTTATTATAAGGCCATCGCTTATCCTCATTGAGTATTTCGAACGGATAAGGAACATGGAATAGTTTGCAAATGTGTTGTGGTTCTCTAAGATGATCACTGAGATGAGCTCCGCACTTGTTGTGGTGAATCATGCGGAATATGTTCTTGGAAAAGGGTATGATTTTTTTTTTTCCACAGTGTGCTTGTGTGTGTGTGTGATTTTACTTGTAATTGCCACATAATGACGACCCAAAAAAAGGACGGATTTTTTGCATCGGCGCGGGGACATTTCAGCTCATCCTCACTTTGCCAGACACCTCTAAAGGCCAATTTGAGGGTTAGCTCCTACAAGGCTGTATATGTGCGTGTGTGTTTATTCTTTTGTACGTGGGGGTTGATTTGAGGGGGCCATGAACCAAAGATTGTGACGTGCTGCTACAATCTTTTATATTGTGTCGCTCGCCATGTGACAGATGAGATGTAACCTAGTGCGCCCACATTAAAATCAAACTGAGAGAGAGAAAAAAAAAAAAAAAATCAGGCTTCTATTGTGCCACAAAGGGTAAACATTTGACTGTGTAGTAGCGCATGAATGCATGACTGATTGTTGAACGGCTGAGGTGAAAGAGACACTCACGTGCTTGGAGAGGTTGTCGCTCTTGCAGTCTAAATCATACCTGCAGACAAGAGAAGAAATGAAACATGAGAAAAAAGGAGGCTGAAAGGTTCGAGCGCCGGCGCCGTGACGGAAAGGCTGCCAAAACACAAATTAGCACTCTATGACACAAGCTTTTCTCCCCTCATCACATGCCATTAATGCAAGGCACTTCTCCGCTAATCACCGCAGAGAAGCTGCTCAGGTTTGGAGGAGACTCGTGATTATGGCATCGAAACCTCCGGTTTTCCGTGCATGAAGGTGCGACATCATCAGCAGAAATGGCTGATCTGGGTGGTGGGCCCGTGGCAGTGTGGCATGTTTCATGACTCAAACGAAATAAAAGACGCACAAAGGCAGAGAGCTAAATGAACAGTTGAGGAGAAATGTCACTGATAATTGTGGATTCCAAAATATTTAGGTATCACTTAACTGTGATGATTACTTATAAATATATCGGTTAAAACATCAACCTGGATGGTTGCTCATACTAACAACATTGACCACCGTAGGGGTGACTACCATATGAATATGTTGTTTTAAGATGAATCGAACGTCAAAAGATCCAAAATGTGCACAAAAATGCATGGATGGATGGATAACTGGAGCTGGACTGGACCAAAACATCAAAATATCAAAATATTATTTCCAAGTAGGTGTCGTCGAATATGTCTGGAGATCTCCAAGACTAGTAAACAAGTATTGCTTTTTTTGGTGATACTTCTTTTTCCAAACTTTTCAAAGCGATGCACTCAAATGCAGCGCTGCCGAATCGAACTTGAAACAAAACTCAAAGCAAAGAATGCATGAAAGAACCGTCGATGTCGCCACCCTACAGCGATGTTTGTCTGGTTATGTTTGAGAAGCTGTCTTTCAAATTAATTTTGCTGATTTATATGGAGCATGACACGAGTGAATAGTATCTTTACCTTTCGCTTTCTCTATCATGCAATTTAAGGGTGAAAAATGGATCTTACTCGTCAAAAAAAAAACGCATGTATTGATAGGAAGCCGGCGCCGCTAACCAAGGCAATATATCAGAAGAACTGGGGGGCGGTCCCCAGGCCCGGCGCTCAGGCTGCCCATTGTTCCAAATGACAGGTTAACATGCACAGGACACATTACGCTGTGTGCTCCACGGCGACAGTATATTTCTCCTTATTCGTTCATCTGTGCTTTGAGGAGTCAGTCAGTGATGCAATTTTGGCAAAATATCTGGAAATAATACAGCTCAGTGGTGCATCAAAGCATTTAGATGTCTCTTGTGTTGTAAACCATGCCTCAAATTTTCATTTATTTGTATTTATTTATCTTTTTTTTTTTAAAAGATTTTTCTGAAAAGAAATGGGCTCTGGGTATAGTGTGTGTGACACCAGTTCTCGGTTTACAGACTATGTTGTGAGAGGGTTCACCGGTAACAGTCCTCTATGGTGGACGTGTTCGACAACTACATCTCGCAGACTATGCGATCGCTCGCCTCTCCGGAGAGCAATTTAATCAGCTTTGCTTCCTGTAACCTGTCACATTTCTGGGCGTCTCAGGTGTGTGTCGCCGCGGTGAGAGTGTGTGTGTGCGGCTCGCGCGTCGCGGTGTGCAGCCGAGTGTGTAAATGGGAGCACCTGGGCGTCCCTGCAGACGGCGGTGCCATGTACGATAAGGCGCCTGCCGACAAAATTGGGAGACGCTGTGGTGTGTCACTCCTGGATGGGCGGAGGGGTAGAATATGGTGCGGTTGCTGATGCTATTCCATAAGAGCGAGGGCAACATGCCGCTGTTACGCAACCCGCCACTGGCAAGATGCACAGGTGCGCTTCATGTTCTATTCGCCTCTTGCCTCTGTCGCTTTAAAATGTTCATCAATGATGCATATGATCTTATTTAATAATGAGAGACCCAAGGAGAGAGAGAGAGGCAAAAACATTACTGATGTATGTATGATGATGATTGCCTGCAACCCCCCAACCCCCCAACCCACCCACACAAACACACACACACACACGCGCGCGCACGCACGCACACAAGCGTTTTCAGGAGAAGATGTCTCACGGCGCCTCGTGAGTGCACATTTACCGCGCGCGCGCGCGTGTGTGCGTGTGTGTGTTTATGTGGATGACATCACTCTGCATTGGCACTGGGCCAGACAGGAATTCTCTTGGTCCTGTGCTGTCTGTCTTGTGGGGGTGGGGGTTCGGGGAGGGGGGCTGCTCAGAGCTCGGGTTGAACTGAGCAAAGATGACTAACGATAGCACGTAAACAAACGAGGCTGTATAGGCAGGCAGGGAAACAACAGACCGCAGCACACCGACACTTCAGCTCCGTTTCTAAACAGCTGGATAAAACCTTTCTAACGCGATACAAGAGATTTTCAGCGGGAAAGAAATGCATGCTTGCAATTTCTGAGGGAGTGCACCCGGCTGACTGTAGGTCACCTTGGACAAAATGTCTGTGAAAGGATGTAATTGAATGAAAATATGGTCTGTTATTGATACACGATGAGATATTCTTAAACTGATGTTTTTTAGTATATGAAATGGCCTGGACCCAAACCTTGATGGGCCCTCCACGGCCCGCTACTACGCTCCTGCAGAAAAATTCCGCGCCGTTGTTTTTGTGGAATCGCGTTTTTGGACAAACAAACCGACAGAAAAGTGCGGAGGCATAACCTCCTCATCCAAGGTAAATATGAATATCGTATGCCTTGTGGTGCAAAAGCTGAACACCTACCATTTTATACTTGTTGTTTCTAGCATTAACTGATACATAAAAAAAAAAATTATTTCCACAGTGCAGGGAATGTTCTGTAAAAAGCCTCTATGACTGGACGGAACTCCTTAAGGCAGCGATTGTTTGCTAGCTCCAGTCCGCCAGATTGTAGACAGCAGTCAGTATACAGTTAATGTGTGGCCATAACTGGTGACACAATGGGCTCAAATTCTGCCTCCAAATATTATTATATGGGTTTAAGAGTTTGCTTCCCAATCAACTACTGGTTGTTCAGAAATTGGAGTGCTTTCCACTGGATTTTGATTACGTACTCTAAAGACAATTTCTTCAATCCAGTGAAATTGCACATTTAATACACTGCTATATCCCTTTCTCGTTCCTTTTGAGAAGGCATCTTATTTTAGTTTTGGGGCCTGATCCAATTTGACACACTTGATTAGACAGCCATCCACCCAAGGGGCTTCCACTGGCTCCAGTGACATCTTAAGGTTCAATTGCTGCCTCCTTCCAAAAAGCAACGAGGAACACTGAGCATGGCCAGCAGTGAGATGATGCTTAACAGGATTTCCAGGCATGGATGGCAGCAGAGGAAGCAAAATGTGTCGTGGCTTTGGGGTCTTTGGTTAAAGGGAGCGTGGGATGGTTCAGCTCAAGCTATACTGGCGGTTTGTGGGGAGCTCAGTGCCGTCTGGCTGTATGGGTGTCCTGAAGGGATGTGAGGCACTGAGTGGAAGTGGAGGGGGGGGTGGAGGTAATGAAGGGCTGCAGGAACTGCTGGAGATACTGTAAAAAAAAAAAAAAAAAAGGTCTTAACCTCGGGACTAACTACTTGTTTTTTGATAAGAAATGTATGTGCATGTGTATAGTTCTGTATATGGATGCCACAGCTCATGATGAGCAGTTGTGTGTGTGTGTGTGTGTGTGCACGCGCACGCTTGTTGGGCATTTGACTTGTTCTGGCGACAGCCATGTCCTCAAAAAGACTGATCACAAGGCCGTCAACCCCGAGGACGTAACAGGACAGCATGCTCATCAACAATAGACAAGCTGGCAATGCGCACGCACGCACGCACGCACGCGCAAGCACACGCACGCACACACACACACACACGCGCAAGCACACGCGCGCGCGCACAGCTCTTAAGCTCTTTAAAACTTGCACGATATTCCAGCAAAGTCTGCATTAAGCTGCACAAACATAGGAAGCGAGGTGGAGCCCAGACAGTGTGGAATGTCAAAGAAATCCGGCAAATTGAAGCGATGGCAAAAACAACCGCTGGCAACCTCATGTGGCTGCGTACCAAGTTAAACTTATCTCAACTTTGAGTGACTGAGGCAAATACCAGTGGGCGGGACTGCTGCTGTTGACGGACAGATGGAAAATATGGGACGTATACAATGGTTACCAAGGCAACCAGAGCCCGCAGATGAGAGAGAGAGAGAGAGAGAGAGAGAGCCAATCGCTTAAATGTGTCCAGAGCTCTACATCTAATCGAGTACACCGGGATATAAGCGCATATAAACCTCACAAATACAAAACGCGGCACCTGTTGAACGGGGATGCTCACGCAGGCAGAAATAAAATCCACAAAGCCTCAACACGTCAACACCCAAGCTTGCCACTCAATCACACACAAACAAATACCACTCCAAAAACCAAAAAAACAACCAAAAAAAACACATAAACAAACCTAAACAAAAACACACACACACACATTTTACAGGACATGAAATGCATAAAACTATCATACAAATGACTCGCGCGCGCACACACAGCCAATCGCACTGAATCCAAATGCTCGCGTCTCTCCTTGACCTTCAGTGTAACCCCCGGCAGCGTGCAGGCAGCATGTGGCCCTGTTGACAGGCCAGCCAGTAAACAAAACAAAAGACCCTTTCCATATTTCATGAGCTATCATGGGGAAATACACTGTATATGCGTGCGGCTGGAAAACAACAGCGACGAATCCAGATTATCATAATTACTCGGACAGCTAAACTTTTAGGGCTACACGAGGGAAGATTACTTTTTTTTTTAAACTTTTAAACACACAATGGCAAAACAATAAAACAAAAAGAAAAACAGGTGTGCAGGAGAACATGTACATTTTCTACTAATGGTTACGATTAACATTTTATATCAGGAGACCTGCCGTTCTCGCCGCACCTGAACCCGACAGCTGCCGACCTGCGTGCCAATCACATCGTGTGCACCTCTTACGGGCTCCCAACTCATAAACTGTGATCGCTGATCAGCCGTGTCGTATGCCTCTTTTGTGTTAAAAAGCATTAAGACTGAGACTTTCACTGACATAAAAAAAAGTGGTCATCTGTTACCGTCATCGGGGGCCACATATTTGTGTTTTCAAAAAAATGATGCTGGAAAAAACATGCAGACGAGAAGTATTTTTCTGTAAAGGGGGATGAGACAGGAGCTCTGGGTCTTGATTAGTGAAGATGCCCCTGTGGAGTTATTTGGTTCGTAGAGCAACAGAGCAATCTTCATCTTTCATGATTGGGTTCCCTTCCCCTCCCCTGTGTTCGCGCACTAAGCTGCATATGCACCCCTGACATCAACGTGCCAAGGAACACGGGGGCGTGCGGGAAAATGCACGTTACAACTAAACAATGCAGGGTTTTAAAAGTCAATGTAATTGTTTGTCTGTTTGTATTTTTAGACTCCACGTGGCCCCTTTTAAATGTTGTGGGCATGTCCCTATTGTTTGCTGGATGAGTCTATTAACGTACTGTGGGGTAAAACTGGTCTCTAATGAATACCACGGCAAAATATCCCGCACTGAAAACGGATAATAATCATCACAGAATGCCTCCCGTGTGATTCACTCTCTGCATATGGCCCAATTTTGTCACAAAGCATTGTATGAATTGGATGAATTCACATGGAAATGCTGGTGAAAAAGTGGTATAAAAACTTGTCTTTTATTTAAAAGGTAGAAGGCTTACATCTCCCTCTGCACACGCCATGAATATTTCAGGCTGAACGCAACTTTGCTCCTTGCAGAGCAGCACTCTCACCCACGCTTGCACAGCACACACACACACACACACACACACACACACACACACACACACACAGATGAACACGCATTAGTCAATTGTCAACTCACAGGTCAAAACGAAGATTCTGCCTCTCCTCAAAGAAATAGTCGAGGATGAATTTGCGGACAAAGTCGGGGTTGAGAGTGTTGTCGATGACTTCTGTCCTGCCAAACTGAAGGAAGAGTGAGACAGGCGATTATTATAAGTTGCCATCGACACCCGCTGACCTAATTAAAAAACCCATGTGCAACAATTCTGTTTAAAAAAAAAAGTCTTTTATCAAAACCTTAGCAACATTTTAAGAAAACATGCGAAATCCTGCTAATAGCGTAAGCACGCTAACGCGCTAAATGTTGCGCTAAATCCCGATGAGTGGGATAGCATACCGACCATTAGCGAGCCGGCATCATAATCTTAGCATCGTAGCTCCGCTCAGAGCAGCGCTGACGGTGCACTCGACAGCAAGTCCACACACCTGAAGTCTGACAAGGTGAGCTGGATCCGAGCCGACGCTGGGCGCGAGTTCGCATTAAAATGCACTGTACACACGATGAACCCTTCATGAGGGCAGCGGCATGACCTTTGAGAACAGACTTCTCAGTTGCCTTCTTTCATCTGTCAAATGATTCCCCTTTCAAAAAAAGTGGACTGGACATTATACTTCCCCTTTATGAAGCTGTTTGTTTCTTTCTTTCTATTAATGTGTTCACTTGAAGTAGGAGAATCGGAGTGATTGGCAGCGGCTTTCGTGCCGCGGTCACTGTAAACTGGATCATGAGCCAGCCTCCAAAAAAAACAAAAACAACCCATTGAATTATTCTACCTTGGCTAACTGAAATGCTGCAGTGCTGAACATTTAAGCTCCTTGGAAACACTGTCTGGTTATAAATAAATCCCCCGCAACCTCACCCCAGGACTCACCTCTCTCCATTCCCTGTTGGCGATTCCTTGAGTGTACAGCACACAAACTGTTGAATCAAAAACAAGGAGAAAGGTGGAGGGGAAGGGAGGGGGAGGTTAGATTGATTGGATAGTATTTAACAGTTAACAATGAATGCAGAGCAGTCAGCTGTTTTTTTTTTTGTTTTGTTTTTTTCCCTGGACGCCATCATGAGAGGAAAACTCTCTAATTAAATGTCACTAGAACTTTGCCTTGCAGCATGATGATCTTTCAGAGAGCAAGGGGGCGGGGAGCATGGGTGTTTGTGTTGGAGACGGCGTGGGGGGGGGGTGGAAAGCCCTCCTTATTGTCGTTCGAGCATGCCTGTCTCAGGAAGTCTTGGAGTGTTTTTTTTTTTTTTTTTTTGATGACATGACCACTTGTGAGGAAGAGCGAGGCAATCAGCTGGCACTAAAATGACATTTCATTTGCATTCTAGCAGCCTTTACTGTACTCGCACACGCTCCTCTCGCAGGGCGGCGGCTCACGGCTCTTAACAGCCCCCGAGACCAGACACCTGGGGAACAGTCTGAACTGGTGGCCTGTTCAGGAAACATAAGAGTGAATAGTGTTGGAATATTTTTTGTTTTTTTTAAAAGAAGCATTACTCCAACTAATTTTTCCATCAACATCCTTTAAAATTTGCAAATCAACGAGAAATCATTTCAAATGGGCACCGTTTTGAACCATTTCTTGACTGTGCGTTTATCAAACTTCCGTGGGAGCCGCGGCACCAGATGAGCCGAGCGGCTGTGATCAATGTTGCCGTGACAACCATCGATTAAACGACAATTGGTCATGTAAATGTGCGTAAACGTACAGCTCATTTGTCTGCAAAGACAAACGGCCCCGTCTCCGCGCTCCCCCCCCTCAACTCTGGGGACCACGGAAAGCATCTTCAAAACAAGTTCTGGGCTTGCACGTTTACCGTTCCCCTCCCCCGCCCCCCCCCCACCCCGCCGCTCCAACCGCACCAGGCAGCTGTGTTTAGCGCAGGAGCTTGAAAAAAAAAAAAAAAAAGCCATCGCCAAACAGCAGACGGGCTCGTGGTCGAGACTGCAAACTGTCCTGAACGGAGGGATGGGTGTTGGAGACACGAGGCCAGATCAACGCGGGTGTTTGCACATCTGCTGGATTTACAGTCGGCGAACGCCCCTGTTTGCCGGCGAGTCAGCCGCAACTTCAAATGTGACGGCTGCAGTGTGTTCACGCCCCGTCGCCGCTGCATCCCGGCCGACCGCACACACCAGCTTAGTCCAGATTTTGTCGGGGATAGATTTATGATTAAAAAAAAAAAAACCAAAAAAAAAAAAAAAAAACAGCAGGGCATATTATTCGGGAACAGATCGCACCATTCACATTTGATTTCCTGAATTTAGTTATTACAATGCAGGTGTATATTGAAAGAAAAAAAAAAAAAAAAAAACCCAACGCAGCAGACATGAGCCTGCCAGCTCGTGCTAAGGGGCCCAGTAATGGATAAGCTGGACTCCATGGCTGGCTGCCAACCACGGCGGCCCACAGTGTGACGATGAGCCAGCTGGGTACATCAGAGCTTTCAGAGACTGTCCTATTAGGAGATGATCGGCGGGCTGAGTCCTGCCCCGTGCGTCCCTCCTCATCAATCCATGCTGCGAGACTCTGAACTCGTCCCTGTGCACCGCTGCAGAAAGTGCATGTCTTTTTCGGAGGCAAGGAAAAAGAAAACAACAAAAAAAAACACAAGAGAGTCGATGTGCCGCAGAGCAGAATCCCTGATGCGATTTTCTCCTGCGAGACATTTCCGGGGAGGGGTGGAAGTCTGATGATTTGCTTTTTATTTGATGCGGCCCTCGTGTCAGCGAGCTTACGTAAATCAACCGTCAGCTGCTCGTTTAGCGTAGTTCCGTTTAGCATATACACAGGAAACAGCTACCTTAAACTCTGCATCAACAGCAGAGATACATATTTTGTTTGCATCCCCCACGTCTCAATGATAAACGCGGCAGCGATGTGTGCCGCACCATTTCTTTCATTATCATCACTGTCGCACTTTTGTTTCATCCCACCGCCCACGGTCGCGTTCGCCGGGACGCGTTCCGTCTTTTACATCAGCAGAGGATGCACTCAGCCGCCTAAAAAAGTTGCAGGTGTAGCCACACGGCACGGAGTTAATTAACTCGCACACGCCCGCTATGCAAGCAGGAGGGCTCGAGCGTCGCGTGTTCAGCAGCGGCAAATTCCATATGGAAATTACATAAAGTGTCGTCGGTGAGAAACTGCGGAATTTTTGCCGAAGTCGGCAAACGGCTTTGAGGAGGGGGGGGGGCGGGCGCCGGCACAGGCGCAATCAAAAAAAAAAAAAGTGTTAAAAAAGATCCAGCTTGCGATATCCAAGTATTAAAGGCAACACCTTCCGCTGAGGCAACATGCATTTCCATTAATTAAACCATTAACTCATCGCAAATTTATGCCCGAGCATCGCGTCTGAGCTCCCACCAACTGATGAAGTGACATGACAT
>CAAKHG010044239.1:0-13520 GCA_901007715.1 Dactylopterus volitans
TCCTCTGCTACTGCATAGGGGTCCTCTGCTACTGCATACTGCATACAGGTCCTCTGCTACTGCATAGGGGTCCTCTGCTACTGCATACTGCATAGGGGTCCTCTGCTACTGCGTAAGGGTCCTGCGCTCCTGATGAGTGGGAACTGGCGGTCATTGCTCAGGCGTGTGAGTGTGTGCCTGCCGCCGTACCTCTGATGAGACCTTCTGCCATTTCTGGCGACACATTTCTCCCGTGAAGCTGCCGAAACAAACTTTCTCCCAGTCAAAGTGAGACTCTGTGGTCTTATACTTCATGGCGTCCGCGTCCGGCAGCAGGCTGCGAATCCTCTCCAGCAGAGTCAGGCAGTCCTCCTTCCTCCACTCATCTGCTCTCACACACACGCACGCACACACACGCGCACGCAGGCACAAACACAGTGTTGAGGTGAGTGTGTTCAAGAATGTGTGTTCAGGTGTTAACAAGGAGGAAGCGCGTTGGTTACCTGCTTCACCTTTGACCCTGGCGCTTTGAGCCGCAGAGACGCTGGTGCTGCCATTCATCATGCAGCAACTGATGGAGCTGACTCCGCTGCCTCCTCCTCTACACACACGCGCACACACACACACACGCACACACACACACACACAGGCACACACACAGATGCATGCACGCACGCACACACACACATGCGTACACACCCCCCCCCCGCACAGACCAATAATCAAATCACTTGTTCCAGAAAAAAATAAACATCACCTTCATCTGCTGCAGTTTTATCTGTATGGACTTGAATTGTCTCATGCATGAATGATGGATGATCATTAATCAGCTAACCAACCAAAGTAACAACCAGTTAGCCAGGAAACCAGCTGGCTAACCAATCAACTTAACAACCAACCAAATAACCATCCAACCAACCAGCCAACAAGCTAACCAATCAATCAACCAAACAACCGGATAATCAACCAACCCACCAACTAAACAAACAAATAACCAAAGACCAAGTAAACAACCAACCAAAGTAACAACCAGCCAGTTAGACAACCAACCAACTAGCCAAGCAAGCAAATAACTACCCAACCAACCAACCAACCAGTCGATCAACCAAATAACCAACCAAGCAAATAACTGCCCAACCAACCAGCCAGCCAACCAGCCATCTAAATTACCAGCCAAATAACCAGCCAGCCAATCAGCCAAATAACCGCTAACACACCATTAAGACAGCAAGCTAACAAACTAACCAACCAACCAGCCAACCAAAGTAACAACCAGCCAGCCAGGCAACCAGCTAACCAACCAGCAAACCAGCCAGCCAACCAACCAACCATAAAACCTGCCAGGCAATTTGCTAACCAAGCTGCAAACCACCCAACCAGTCAGCCAACTAACTGCCAGCCTACCAACTAACCAAAACCAACTAACCTAACAACCGGCCACACAATGAAATAACAAGCCAAACAACCACATAAACAGCCAACCAACCAGCCAGGCAGTCAACCAAAAAAACAAATAACTAGCAAACCAACAAGCCGGCCAGTCAGCCAGTGAACCAACAGAAAAACCAGACAACCAACCAACCATATAAACATCCAGCTAACCTGCTACCAAAACAGCAAACCAACAGACAGACAGCCTACCAAAAAACAAAACCAACTAACCAACCAAGCTAACAACCAGCCACGCATCCAAATAACCCTAACAACTAAATAAACAGCCAACCACCCACCCACCCAACCAACCTAATAACCAACCTACCAGCTGACCAAATAACCAGCCAGCCTGTAAGCCAACCAGCCAGCGAGTTCACAAACTAACTACCAAGCCAACCAACCAACCAACCAACCAACCAACCGTCAGCCTACCACAAAAACAAAACCAACTAACCAACCAAGCTAACAACCAGCCAACCAACCAAATAAACAGACAACTGACCAACCAACTAGTCTGTTGATATTTCCGTGTCACAGACATATTAGTTTTGGTATAAAAATGGCTAATGTGCACCAATATTAAGCTCTTCTATTCATCTGCATTTAGGCAGTTAAACATGAATCGGCTGCCATGGTGGGTGGCGTCCGGCCAGGCGCGCCCCCCCACCCATGCTGACTGCCACAGCCTCATGTCACCGGTCCACCTCTCTACAACGTTTATTGGTCAAAGGAGCACAGCTACGTGATAAACACAAACAACACAGCCACTGTTGCATCCTGGGAGAGAAACGGATAACTTGGGGGACTGTTTCCATCCACAGATCAGAGTGGTGTAGTCGGGAAACTTGTAACATCCCTGCTTTGATCCCCAGCTCCTGTGGACGAGGAGTCCTGAGCAAGACTCTGGACCCTGTGTGTGTGTGTGTGTGTGTGTGTGTGTGTGTGTGTGAAGCTCCTCAGTACCGTGAAGGCAGCACATGGACGTTCCTCGGGTAACGGGGGTGACTTCACATTCAATTGAGATTTAAATATGACAGGTGACCGGAGCAGAAGCGCCAGCTCTCGTCACATTTTCTCAACTATTTTCTTTACGTCTTGCAGGGGGAGTCGTGCGTGCGTGCGCGCGCGCACCCCTCTGTGCAGGCTTGTGTCAGGTTACCGGGCCCGGTATCAGCGGGGTATCAGCGGGCCCGGTAACAGCGGGCCGCCGGCGGCAGCTGCCCGGTAATGACGTCCGTCCTCCGGCAGGAGTCACCACGTAGCTTCCGCTGGCACGCGCGCGCACACACACACACACGGACGCGAGCGTGAACCATTTTGTATAAATATGCGAACATGAGTGAAAGAAGCACAAATATGATCAGATGTTGATAAACTCCGTGATGAGTCGACGTGTCACGTGTTCTCGGTGGCCGCGTTATTGAGAAAATAGTTGATAACCGAATTCATCGAAATCTTAAAATCGAAGCATAATAATGTTCGATAAGGCTTCAGCACGTCATTAAAGTGCGGTTCCGGTCCAGCCGTGGATGGCGGGACTCGTGACCGCGGCTCGGCGGAGCTCAGCGGGCTGCGTGACTCGCTGCTGCCCATGATCCTCCACTGCGAGGCCGCCATGAATGTTGTGAGCACTCGGGGACAAACGAGCCGAAAACCCCAGAAATCTCCTCCAGACCTCAACCGTCTACTCACCTTCCGGTTCGGGCAGAGACGCGGGTTTTTGCTGAACACAACCGAGCTGGTTTGGATTCCTTCGGGACTTTCAAAGTGGGTTTTTTTCCGTTGGAAAGCCCGGGGAGTCCGGTCCGAACGGATCCGACAAAAGGAGCGTCTAGTCCGGTATGAAACTCCGCCCAGCGCCGCAGGGGGAGGAACTCCGGGGGAAAACATGAGGACAAAGGCGGAGGATGAAACCAGAGACAGCCGCCACAGCTCGAGCCAGCCCCGCCAAAACTGCGCTACACGCAGAAAGATTCATTTAATGGTGGCGTCATTTACGAGCTTTCGGGTTTTTTTTTATTCAGAAACAAAATGCCGCCGCGTCCTTCCCGCTCAATCTGGAGGCGCGCGGGGAACCGGCTCCGGCTGCACATGCTGGACCGAGGCGCAGACAGAGGACCGGGGCCTGCGGAGACACAGGATTGTGACCCGGAGAGACGGAACGACCGGGCCCGGGCACCGACGGCTACCTGCCGGCAGGATTGCGGTCGTGTTAGGCGGGAAGCGGCTGGTTCCCGGGTCTCAGCTCCGAGGAGGACAGCGCAGTCATCACGTCTACCGGCAGCTCGTGTCGCCTCCGCGGCGTGTCACGCTGCTAACCAGCGGGCCGCAGCCGACAGGGAGCCCGCATCCTCATGGCAGCCTGCCCGCTGACAGCACGTCGTCTGCCGGCTCTCGCTGCGGAAGATACCGGTCCCCTCCCACACAGCCGTGAGGTCGAACGCCGATCAATCGGTATCGGCTGCCATGTTGCTCACTCAATATCTGCTGTAATACTGATCAATAAATATCATGCCAACTCCAGGACTGATCAATAAATACACCCAACAGATTCGTACACCTGGCCCCGGGGAAAAGCTCGCGCGCGTACGCGCCCTCGCGCGCGCGCGTGTGTGCGTGTCCAGCTCTCTACCGCCCCCTGCTGTTGTGGATGTTAGTTCGTCTGATTGAGCTGCGGTTGCTTCCTCGTGTTCATGTGTGTTTTCATTCATGTGAGCGATGAGGCTTCCCCCCGGAGGCTTGTTGCTTTCGGTACTGATGTGGTCCGTCATGGTCATGGACATGGTCAGTGCCATGGTGGGTCGTGGTCTTTGCTGTGGTCGTGGTCAGTGTAGTGGTGGGTCGTGGTCGTAGTCCTGGTCGCGGTCCGTGTCGAGTCTCGCTGATTGTGTTGTGTATCATGAGCAGGATGTTGCTGCAGCATGGGGGGGCAGGAGCATCCAAAGCAGCCTCCTCTGGGCTGATGTGTCTCCTCCGAACATTGAACTAGAGGGGAGGAAAGGATGTGAACGCGGAGAAGAAAGTAGCAGGTGAGAAATGCTGAACTCTGCACCATCACCCACCAGAGACCTTTTGCACAGGATGCACTTGGTTCCTCGGGTGGACACATGGAAGCGTCTTCTCTCTTCTCCTTCACCTGCATCTCAGACATGAGTGAATGAGTGAAAGCAGCAGGAGGCAGCACCGCATCACAGAGGATGCCAACGGCTGTGAGCACCAACGAAGGAGGAAAATAACGTTTATTATCATTTTAAAATTGAATTTCAAGTTGAGAAAAACACAACCTAGATTACGTTCATGTTTCAGAAGAACAGCGTCATCCAGCAAGCTCTCACAGCGGCTCCATCAGCTGCTCCATCGGCTGGTCTGCTGAGGGAACTTCAAGGAGCTCAGAAGATCAGAGATTCACTCTCCCAGTTTGAGACTGAAGGGAGAAGCGTCGTCAACGTTTGGACGAAGTGCAGCATTACACGTGTCCAGTAGGGGGCAGTATTGCGTGACCAGGGCAGGGCGCCGGAACCAGGTGGAAATCTGCCGCTTTGCACTCCAGAGCGGCAGGTGGCGGTAAAGCGCCCATGAGCTGGTTGCAAACGGCCAAATACACCACACCGAGAAGAAGAAGGAGAAGCAGGAGAAACAGGAAGTTCCCAGAGCAGCACTCAGAGGCAGATTAGCCTGATTAGCCTGCAGGCTAACGTCTGTCATGAGCTTCTCAAACTGAACAGTAAGTTCTTCTGCTGCTGCTCACACGACCGTTGCTAACAGCGAGCATGCAGCTTAGCTGTCAGTACGTCCACCTGAAAGTTGCTGCTAGCATGTAGCTTAGCTGTCGCGCTGTCCGCCTGAGAGTTGCTGTTAGCACCGAATTTAGCTCAGCATGCTAGTAAAGACCGCCTCTGGTCAAACTTCGCCTTCGGGTTCTAATCCGGATCTCTTCGTCCGGACCTGTTCCAGGCTGAGCTTCGGGTGTCGGGCCGCTCCGCTCGGCCGCGGTAACCGTCGCTTGCGTGACCGAGGAAGTGCGCGGTGACCGGAGTCGAAGCGGGTCGGCGGATCCGTCGGTAACCGGGCAGAGTTCCGCTCAGCAGACACGCGCGGCTTTTTACTCGTCTAGTCAGGTGGCTGTACATGTCATTACCAGCAGTTAGCAGGTAACAACCTGTCAGTTAGCAGGTAACAACCAGTCTGACTGCCGTTACCGTCTATCCAGCTAACCCCAGCTAGCTGCAGCTAAATCTGGATTCATCTCATGTTTTCTCCTCAGTCTACAAACGCAACGCTGCTGGATTGTCTCCTTCACCTGAATAAATGTAGCAAAGCCAACTGGCGAAAGTTCAGACGTTTTGTGCAGCTACTGATCCTCAGCGTTTTTTTTTCTTTTATCTCCCTGTGCAGCTCACAACTAATCAGACTTAATTACACAATTATGACCAACGACTATTGTCCACTACCAATTTATACCTGTTCACATGATCACAAACCGGCTGTGTGCAGGTGCCTCACCTGTGTTTGCCCAGTGGGCGTGGCTGTGGGCGATGGCGCTGATCGAGGGCGTTGGAGACGAGGTGACGTTGCTGTTTAGCTCTCTGCTGGTCCTGCTGGTGCTGCTGTTGGCCTGGATCTCCACGCGCACCTCCGAGCCACCCGAACACCTGTTTGGATCCTCTGCAGGCCCGGCCACTTCGTTGAGGACAGGCTCGCCCCACCAGGACTCACACCCGTCCTCTTCTTCTGGGAGCGAAGACTCCTTCCTGCCCTCCAGCTCCGTGAGCGACAGCAGTGAGCGCTCCTTGACCGAGGCTCCGCCCCCTACCCCATCACCCCCGGATGGCCAGGAGAAAGAAGGAGGGGGAGGGAGAGGGGTGAGAGTGGAGGGGCTAGAAGATGGGGTGAGGAACAGAGGAGGAGGAGGAGAGTCGTCTTCCTCACAGAGAAACATGGTGGTCAGACTCAAGTTCCTGAATGACACAGAGAGAACCGCTCAGGTCAAACCCCAGGACACCATCGGATACATCAAACGGTGGGAAACGCTGCACACCCGTCCACACACCCGCCGATAAACCCGCTGATACGCCGATCCACACACCCCTCGATAAACCTGATCCATACACCCCCTGATAAACCTGATCCATACACCCGCCGATACACCGATCCACACACCCACCGATAAACCCGCTGATACGCCAATCCATGCACCCGCCGATAAACCCGATCCATACACCCGCCGATACACCGATCTACACACCCGCCGATACACCGATCCACACACCTGTCCATAAACCCGCTGATACACCGATCCATACGCCCGCAATACACCCGCTGGTACACCAATCTATACACCCAGCGATACACCGATCCACACACCTGCCAATACACCGATCCACACACCCGCCGATACACCGATCCACACACCCGCCGATACACCGATCCACACACCCGCCGATACACCTGCTGTACACCGGTCGACACACCGGTTGAGATCAAAGAATGTGAGGTGACAAGAACATGAACTCTTCCAGAAGAAGCTCATAGAGGATGTGAGCAAACACATCTACAAGCTAATGCTAATTTACCATGTCAGTTAAATCCTTCCTCCAGTTCAACGGTAGCATCACTCGACCAGACGTGACAAAACACCGACCTCCTTCATCAGGTGACTCGGCGCTAAACGTGTCCATGGAAACATGACTTATCTTAGTGACCAGATCCAGCTCGAATGGCAGTTCACTGTTTGTAGTATGTGGTAGTTATTCAGGTTATTCTCTATTAGCATTAGCTCAAGTTAGCTAGCTGGCTCAACAGGGACCAGATGTCACCTACTAAGACCCCGACTACTTCCTGGAGTTGTGAACTAACCTGAGTGTGATGCACCTAACAGTAACTTCATCTAACTAATGTCAGTGAAGGCCGTTTCTATGGCAAAAAATGTATCAAGCAGCAAATACTCTGGTGGTTATTTCTCCTGCCACATGCGACCTGTGAGCAGTGATGAGATTGTGTTGACCTCTGACCTTTGCAGGACCTACTTTGCGGGTCAGGAGCAGCAGGTGCGTCTGATCTATCAGGGCCAGCTGCTTCAGGACGACTCTCAGACTCTGGCTTCCCTCAACCTGGTGCACAACTGTGTCCTGCACTGCCACATCTCCCAGCATGCCGTGCGGGCGGCAGCGGGGGCGCGGCCTGCCGACCAGGTGCAGGTGGCTTTGAATGTGGGAAGCCTTATGGTCCCCCTGCTTGTCCTCATGCTGTCGGTGCTGTGGTACTGTCAGATCCAGTACCGGCAGTTCTTCACGGCACCGGCCACAGCCTCGCTGGTCGGCGTCACCATCTTCCTCAGCCTGGTGGCCTTCGGAGTCTACCGTCGCTAGCTGCTCTCTGATTGGCGGTGTCAGCGGCCGAAGCGCAGCTCCATCCTCACAAGTGGCTGGGACTCGGACCTGTGGGAGAATTCTGTTTGTTTTGTTTCTGTTGCCATGGAGACACCGAGCGTGAACCTGGACTGTCCTATTTTCCAAAATCATGTTTGTGTAGGTTTGTATCATCGTGCCTCTTTTACCTTCAGTTAGCGGGTTTGCTCTCACACCAGACCTAACTGGACAGGACCGGACCAGAACTGGACTGGATCGGACCAGGCCAGGAGGACTGATCTGGACTGGACTGGACTGGAGCCGGCTGGACCAGACCAGACCAGACTTGACTGGACAGGATCGGACCGGGCCAGGAGGGCTGAACTGGACCGGACCGGGCCAGACTGGACCAGGCGGACTGGACCGGTCCGTCGTGTCTGTTTGTGTTGGATGAGAGAGAAACATTATTTGTGTAAATTTCATGTTCATGAAGAAGAAGAACTGGTATTAAAATGTTTATTTATCTGCTTGTTGTCTGTGTGTAGCTCTGAGCTCTGTATGTGTGTACATGGATGTGGGTGTACTTGTACACACTATCTTGTGTTGTCCCACACGGGTTCAGTAACAAAAGTCATTCTATGGTCAATGGTGGAAATGCGACAGTGATCACATGACGTCATCTGGGTCGGCGGATCCTCGTCACCGTTCACCTTCCTCAGATTTAGACAAACTTCGTTGTCGTTCAGGTGTGCACAAAGTGTAGGTAGAACAAAACTTTGCTGCATATGGCTCAGGGCAGAAATTGACATGTAATTGTGCAAGAGATGAGCGATAAAGCGTGATAAACGGTACAATATAGTTGCTAAGAAGAATATATGTACATAAGTGCAATGGAATAAATGAAAATACAGCAACAATTAAAATGTGCAGCAGGGATTAAAAACAGAACCAGGAATAACACATGGCAGCGATTAAAAATGCAACAGGAGTAAACCTATCTGCCATCCGTCCAAATGTACAGCAAATGGGTTCAGCAGTCTGATGGCGAAGGGAAAACGGCTACTATCGAACCTGGTGGTCCTGCAGCGGATGCCGTGAAGCCTCTTTCCTGAGGCCAGCAGGGCCAGCAGGCCGTGGTGGGGCCTGGGGGGTCACTGACTGTGTCACTGGCTCGGGACACGCAGCGCTTTGTTGAAATGTCCTGAATGGATGGAAGAGGGGTGCCAGCGATGGGCTCCGCTGTCCCCACAGCTCCTCATGATCCTCAAGTCGGAGGTGCTGCAGGACAGGCGGGGGGGGGGGCGGGTGGGCTCTCAACCTACGCAGGACGTACGTGTGCTGCTGTGCCCTCTTGACCAGTGACGTGGTGTTCACAAAGCAGGGTCTCATTTATGAGTCTTGCGTGAACACGGGTGCAGATCTGAGCGCAGAATCGGTCTAACGACAGAACTCAGGTGTGATTTACGGAGCTTTCGTATCTGACCAATTCCAGCGTACCAATGATCGGGTCTTGATAAAATTCCATCCACATTAACAAGTTAGGCCCATGGTTACGCCCTTAAATACTCCTGGTTAGGAGGCCCTGCCCACTGAGGTCAATCATGGAGAGAAAATAAACTTTTCCTGGATGGAAATCGGCATCCTGGCATCTGAAGTTGATCCAAACACAGATGTACTTTCAGGCCATCTGAAAAAGGGGAATGTAAGGAGCTTATAAAAACACTGTGTGGAAGAGGATGACGGAGGCAGGCAACAGCGTTGCCATAGGAACGGACTTCGCCTTGGTCTGAATAAAATTCTAACCCTAACTAACTTAACCTATGTCTAATGAGGACTTACATGTGTCTTTTATTCATCCACAGCCTAAAAGCTTGAGGCAATAAATAACACATTGATAGAAGTAATGGAACCCTAAAAAAGCCTAAATAAAATGTCTAAATGACTAAATGTTGCCATTCTCTGTGTTTAGAATGCTTTTAGCCAATTTCACAGAGGATACTTTAATCACGTGACTGATTAAATACTGCAGCGCATATAAAAAGGCGCATCCATCGCCCAATGCGATGTTGTTCAAAACTGAACAGGCCAAAAAAATGTGGCCAACTTTCTCTGGGGTTTACAGTAGTGCTCCCCCTGCTGGTCACAGACAGAGCCACCTGCCCCTGAGCAACCGGAGCAGTGTAACACACTTAAACCTGACCTGTGTAAGTGTGTGTGTGTGAGCACCGGTGAACCTGCGCTCCTGCTCGGTAGCAGGGTTTGGCAGCCAATCATATTTCTTTATTTTACAAAGAAGAGGTAAAAATGTGGGCTTAAAAAAAATCATTAAATTAATTAAATATCCATTAAATTAAATTCCATTTTGTTTTGTTGGTTTTGAGAATCCGTTTTCACCTGTTCTGAATATGTGGCTGCTGATGCGTAGATGACAGCTCAGGTTTGTTTCATCATTATTTTCAGACTTGCCAGATTTTGCTTTGCTGCACCACAAACCCACTGACTCAGGTGTTGCGTACACGAGCTCAGACCTGACGTGAGATCTGATCGCAGCTTACGCTCACGTCCAGATTGATGAATACCGAGGCTTGCGTACGCACGTTTCTCTGCTGTACGTTCCTGGAGTTTGGCTGGGCTGGTTCCTCCTGAAGTCCACAAGGATCTCCTTTGTTTTGTCTACATTCAGGAGTAGGCTGTTGTTCCTGCACCAGCCCACCAGCTTCTCCACCTCCTCCCTGTAGGCCAGATCACTCTCGTCCCTGACGAGGCCCACCACCGTAGTGTCTCCTGCAAACTTCACAATGTGGTTGGTGGCAGACCTGGGGACGCAGAGTGGACAGAAGAGAGCCCAGGACACAGCCCTGAGCGGAGCAAAGGCATTGCACCCATATTTCGATAGAAAACTTTTTTTACTGAGGCACTCACATGAAGGGAGCATGCACAACTCATGCAAGATCTGAATATAATGCGCTTATTTCATATACAATGCATTTGAAATATGCAATGCATATCAAATACGCGCTCCTCCCCATGCTCTCACCCTCTCACTCAGTGGAGGAGCATCTGTGTGAACCACAGGTGTGAACTCAGGGAGAGAGAAAAAAAAAACGACTCCCATCCAAACGCGACTCCGTTCCCATCATTCATGTCAATGAGCCGGTTAAAAAATTGGGTTGGTTCATTAACGGCACAACTCTAACAGCGAGCAGAGTTCAGCTGCAACAGTCATCTAACTAGCAAGTAAGGAGGAATTTTGTTGGTGAATAGCTAAACTATATCTTGCTTTGTGACATGCAAGCCAATATTAACCAAGCCAGGTGGCAAACAAACGTAATTCAAGCTAACGTTAAAGTAAAGTTACTGGTAACTGACGTTTGCTAATTCGCGACATCTACCACTGAGTTTATTGTTATTGTTATGTTATAATAATAATTATTATTTGTTAGAGAGAGAGAGAGAGAGAGGAGGGAGAAGAGGGAGGACGATCATGCAGAAAATGGAAGAGCCAGCAGACCATCCATGCATTTTTCAGGTCAAAGTGTCATGTAAGTGGGGTTGGAGAGACAGGAGGGAAACCGGCGAGCTACCAGTAACTTTCATCACACGCAATTATGTGATTTACACGTCTCCTACATTTACGTAGCTTCAGAATACCACGACCCAAACACACCTGAGCAGTGTGGCTGCGTGCCGCATTCGCAAAGAAAAGCTCGACGCGTTGAACGGGAAGGCAACTGCCTAAGAACTTGTTTCCTGCAAAGAGAGGAGGAGGAGTACTGCGAGTGGCAGCTGGGAGTGGCAGGTTTTCAATAATCGTATTTCTGTAAAATTATTTAGTTTGTGAAGCGCTTTGTATTACATTTTTTAATTGTATTAAAGGTGCTATCTAACTAAAATTTGACTTAGATGTTAGGGACTTTTTTGACAGAAAATTGAAAACTCAAGTCTGTCTCCCAAACTGCCACCACCTCAGTGATGGCAGGTAAGCAGGTAAGCAGGCAGCAGGTAAGCAGGCAGCAGGCAGCAGGTAAGCAGGCAGCAGGTAAGCAGGCAGCAGGTAAGCAGGCAGCAGGCAGCAGGTAAGCAGGCAGCAGGCAGCAGGTAAGCAGGCAGCAGGTAAGCAGGCAGCAGGTAAGCAGGTAAGCAGGCAGCAGGTAAGCAGGCAGCAGGCAGCAGGCAGCTGTTTCAGCGCTGCTACTTTGTCTCGTTTGGGGCGTTGGTACCTTTTAGATTTTGTTGCCAGGCTGGCAACAGGCCATCAGCTGTTAGTTGCCATATCTTGCCAAAGTTAACCGAGTGGTCTGAGCACTTTAATTATTTATAGTTGGAGTGATAACAGTCGTGAATGATTTATTACTTTATTACTTCTTCTTCTTACTATCATTATTATTATTATTGTTGTTGTTGTTGTTGTTGTTATTATTGTTGTCCGACCCGCACTGACCGAGGTCCGTTAGTGAGGAAGTCCAGCAGCCAGTTGCACAGGGGGTGTTGAAGCCCAGAGGTCAGGGGGGTCATCAGGGGTCATCGGTGGCTGCTCATCTGCAGAACGCTGCCCCCTAATGACTAAAATTTGCTACTGACAGAATGTTCAAACAACATAAAGGTCACAGTAAAAATACCCGTTACCATGACAACGCCTCGTCCACGAGTGATGTTATGAAGCTGGTCCTCAGTCCTGAGTCCATCCAGTTGCAGTGACGCTGACCATGGCCACCTTCCTCTCTGATGGGGAACCACCTCAGTGACAGAAACCCGCAAGTCCAATAATCATAATGAAAGTATTGATTCGACTCCCGCATTTATGCCGGTTCGCTCGGGATCTCAGAATCTGATTCGGGACTCAACACCCCGGGTAGAACGTCAGACTGGTCGTGAGTCCTCCCGTACAGCGGGGGCGCTGCCACTCAATGACGTCAATAATAGCGGCAGAAGGAGCCCTCTGTGATTGGTTGGTCGGTGGATAAATGGCGCCGGAGAGCGAAGCGGAGCTCGTGTGTGTGTCTGTTTGTTCTGATGGCAGCCGGACCGGAGCGGAGCGGGCCGGACCGGACCGGAGCGCAGCGCAGCGAAGGAGTCCAACCGGGCAGAAGAAGTTTGATGTCGTGAACATGTTCGGCTCGGTTCGGATGTGTCTTCCCCGGAAGTCCAGCGGTCCGCGGAGCGTCCACGTGCTGAAGCCGACGGTGAACCGGCGGAGCCGCTGGCGGTGAGTTAAAGCGCCCGTTTAACGGCGGGAGGCGAACGGCGCCGCTCACGGTTGCTATGGAGACACTCGTGGACCCTTTAAGTCAGTCAGGAACCTTCCTGAGGAAACAAGGCTGCATTCGCACGGTCGCTCCTGCGTCCTTCTCTCGTCTCCTTTTCTTGCCTCCTTCTCGTCTCCTTTTCTTGCCTCCTTCTCGCCTCCTTCTCGCCTCCTTTTCTTGCCTCCTTCTCGTCTCCTTTTCTTGCCTCCTTCTCTCGTCTCCTTCTCTCGTCTCCTTTTCTTGCCTCCTTCTCTCGTCTCCTTTTCTTGCCTCCTTTTCTCGTCTCCTTTTCTTGCCTCCTTCCTTCCTTTCTTCCTTCCTTCGTCCTTCCTTCCTTCCTTCCTTCCTTCCTTCCTTCCTTTGTACTTCCTTCCTTCCTTCCTTCCTTCCTTTGTACTTCCTTCCTTCCTTCCTTCCTTCTTTCTTTCTTTCTTTCTTTCTTTCTTTCTTTCTTTCTTTCTTTCTTTCTTTCTTTCTTTCTTTCTTTCTTTCTTTCTTTCTTTCTTTCTTTCTT
>CAAKHG010044242.1:0-11700 GCA_901007715.1 Dactylopterus volitans
AGCGTGAACTCCAGCTTCCATTGGGTACTGACCTCCGATCTGAGGTCACCAGCCACGTGCAGCACATCAGGTAACTCACTGTCACATTGGTTACATTGTGCCCCGAGGTGGATTTAATGTAAATCAAAGCCAATTATTATCTTATAGGAATCATTTATATTTCAATAATAATATTTGATTAATTTCGATAACCAATAACAATAATGTTAGAGCACAACATCAGTATATGCTTATATATTCATCTCAGTAAGTTTTTTTTACACATATAAAGACAGGAGAAATAATTGGTCAATATATGCCTGTAAGATAACTTTAATTGGTTAATAAAATTAATATACAGTATAAATTGATACAACATTTGGTCTGAATGAAACAGAAAGTGATCAGGATTTTTTTTTTATAGGGATTTGCACATGTATGAACACCGATCAAGCATACCATTATGACTAATGCATGTTTACTATAGAATATAATGTAGCAGGTTACACTGAGCGGCGTCCACAATATTTTGGTCATCCCAGTCATATGCGTTAAGGTGACAAAATATGAGGGACACCTGCCAGTATAACCCAGTACAGTTCAACTGCATCACAAATTGCAGTCCCAATAACAACCATTCGAATGTGTCAACACCTTTCGCCATAAAAATTCAACATAAAGCTAAAAATGGGCTTGAAAACTTGACCAGCATGCCAACCTCCTTCTTGTTCTATTTTAGTAAGGACCATTTGAGGAAGCCACAGCTGCAGACATCCACGCCCATCCTCTTATTCTCTCTGCTGAGAGGGCCACGTTTATAGCCCGCTCGTTGTCCATTTATTTATTTTTTTTGCTGTCACGCTCAGACGCGTAATTTTGTGGAAGAAATACAAGCGCCTCGGCCGCCTCGAGCCGGAGCACAGGGGCGTCGCGTTAGCGAGCGTGGAAGTTTGCCGTCGCCGCGGTCACCTATAGCATTATTAATAACTTCCTCTGCGCGTTCGCCAGTTGTGTTGGAAGCATCATTTGAGGGCAGCCACATCTACAAAGAGAAATGAAACACCATAATTTAACTCAACACATGATGCATGTATCCGTATTATATCACCGTGAGTCCATTTATTATGCATGGAAGGGTTGATAAATATTTAAAGGAGCATTCAGCGATTGCAGCAGGCAACCACCTCATTTGCACAGCAAACTGAAGAATGCGGCAAGAGGCCTTCGGGCAACACAGTCATTTACAACATTCCATCGCTGAAACATATGCTTTTGCCAAAACATGGCGTTGCATCATAGGAACCCCTGCAGATGTTTCTATTTCAATGCACAACAAACACCCGAGCCTCTGTTTGACTGTTGGGTTGCACGCCGTTTGCTGCGTTTGGGGGCCGCTGGAAACTCGAGTCAAGCGCTGCGATTCCGCCCACCGACTGCAGCCGCGACCTCATAACACCCGTCATTCTCCAGGTTTCGCGGCGCCGCCGACGCCAGCCGATGAAAGGCGCTGGCGCGCTCTCATTTCCGAGGTGTGGAAATTGTTCAAGGCACGTTGGACCCGGATTTTAGGCGGAAGATCAATCTCAACCTGACGGAAAGCATTTTAGGTGAGAAGAGCAATTATGGGTTCTTTATCGCAATTGTCTCATGCGCCACAGAGTTAATGACAAAAAGAGTTCTTAATAAAAGTCACATACATTTACAAATATTCTAATTATGTATCTATACATAGTACTTTCGTCCACTTTCCCTTTTCCAAAATGCATTTCAAACTGTGACAAGCAAGAAAAAAAGTCCACATCGTTGAAGCTATGAAGTGGTTCGACGCAGAAGCAGGTTTTCCCACACACCTTCGCGTACCGACCAGTCAGCTAAGCTTTATTATGGACTCCAAGTCAAGTATTTCACCATTTATCACAAACACAAACATATTCTAAAAAGAACAACCACAATTCACAGCAATTGAACGCTGATGCGAGAGGTAAAGGAGGGAGAGGGCAGCAGGCACAAGATCAGCAGAGGAGGCAGAGCTCACTGTTACTGTATTAAAAAATGTTCTTTACTCTTGGTAGCATATGACCTGAAGCATATGACTAAGAATCTTCCATAGAGCCATATGCAACCATCTATTAGCCAATCAAAAGGCAAAGTTAACAAGTATTAACCCATTTCTTACATTTCCTTTGTCATATATATATATTTTTTTCATTTTTGAAGGCTTAAAAAACAACAACTAGGTTGCGGAGTGACTTTCTCACCACTTCGACGTACGGAGAGACACAAGTCTGCCCTGCCAAGTTGTGGTTGCTAGGTGACATAAGGTCAACGTCTCCTCTGCTCGGTGTAGGCCGGTGGAGGGGACCTCCCCAGTGTGTCTCATGGACATAAAGCTGCCTCGGCATGCCGGCGTTCTCCCAGCTCCACACATGCGCTTCCCTGGAGAAAGAAGCCCGGAGGCTGCTAGCGGGCAGGCCAGAGATTAGTTGTCTGATTGACTCCTTGTGTATTTATTTAACTTTTGTAGTTTGGAAGTTGTAGCATTTGGAATGAAGGCAACGTAAAAGTAGAGTTGTACTTTTCTGAAGAGCGGTTTTGCCTTCCCCCGCCCTACAAGTGCTGTGATCTTAAAAAAGGTCAGTCATTCTCACCCCCTCAGAGGCGATTTGATCAATGAACGCAGACGCTCTCCTCTCAGATGAATCCCGGTGATGCATTCTGGATGCACAAATGCCGACTCGGGGCTCAAGTTGGAAGTGGCTGGTCAAGGTCACTGTGGCCTCAAGTCTGCCCCTGTTTCGCGAGCGCGACGTCTCAAGAACTGGAATCCCGGGTTGGAATTTCTCTCGATCTGATCCCAAAGTCAACACTTGAGCGCAATTACCGGGCGCAGGGTGGCTAGATCCAAGCACGCCGCCGCGGGCGCTTTAATTGGCGCGGTCAAGCGTGAAGCTGTTACGTCCAGCAGATGGTTAAATTGAGAATCCATTGACGCCAGCCGCCATAAAACAACAGAGTGGAAGGCGTGCATGTAAATGATGCACAGTTCTGCACTACTAGCAAGCTAACGGGGGAAACAAAGGAGAGCCGCCGACGCCGCGCGGCACACGGAGAGGAGCTCACGTCCAAACAAATGTAAATTGCATTCAAACCACATTCGATCACAGCAGCTGTTTAGTTCCAAAGACCGATGGTGTCGTCTGGGAGGGTTTTAATCAGACAACGACAACCTCCTCATGAAAGCCGTAAACCTCGACCCTCGCACGGAGGCCACCAAAACACACCTTCCAAAGTTTGCAGATAAGTTCATCATTCACGAGAAAACGTGGATCCTCTATGTAAATCAGTATATATCCATATAAATAAGGTATAATTATAGAAGGTAATTGGTAAGTATGTACTGGTAAGATAACTTTAATTGGTAAATAGAATTAATATACTCTATATTTCATAAATGATAGATATTTGGTTAGAAATTAGTATTTTTTGCAGGAGAAAGAAAATGTGGTCAATTTATAGAAGTATAAATAAAAAAAGGAAGTAATTAGATTTATGGGTATTTGGATATGTATGTACACCACTCAAGCATAACATTATGGCGACTGCATGTTTACCTTAAAATATAATGTACTACGTTATACTGAGAGGTGTCCCTAATATTTTGTCATCCCAGGGTGACAAAATAGTATAACCCAATAAAGTTCAACGGTCCCAATAACAATCATTAAAATATGTCAGCGCCCCTCTCAAAGCAAAACTCCTCCTGTGTTTATGCTTATTCTAAAAAACATTGTTATTTTAATTGTGTTGTAAATCATCATAATAAAGTTAAATGAGAAATGTTACCGAACAGAAAGGGTGGGATTAAGTAAGTTATTACCTTTTCCTACTGTTTTGAAAACATGTAAATTATAGAGTTATACTTCACATCCCCCACTGTTGATTTGTTTTATTTTGTTTTCTTGTTGTTCCCTTTTAAAAGTTCTTTGCATGTTACACAAAATGATTAAAACATAAATCAGGATACAGACAGGCAGGCAGGGCAAGAAGGATGAGGATCTGAAAACCACCAACGCAGGAGACGGCACTCAAATACAAACCAGTCACGCAGGGACCGGGCGGGCAGACGCGAGGGCGAGCAGGGGGCCGATTGGCTGAGCCGACCCAGATGAACAAGGCAGACCGGAGGCCTGAACTACGAAGCTGGATTAACATACCCAGGATACCTCTCCGTTACCTGGGTTGATTTACCCAGATATTCGCGATCCAGATGAGCAGTACTACGAAGCTGGTTATCAACTCGGTAAGTAAGCCCCAAGTGCGCCGCTCACCCCGCAAGATGGGCGGGGTTTGCCGCGTCTGACCAATCGCAAACATGGGGGAACCCTGCAGAGCAGCCTACGTCGCAGACAATTATCCTTCAGAAACATCGGCCGGCCCAAAAGCAACACGTTTGCCGCAGCCAAAGCAAAGTTGCCGACTTTGCTGATGCGTAAATCCGTGAGATTATGCAGTGTTAATTCGTCGGGCAAGATAAACAAACAGCACTCCGATCACTCAGTTTCACTTTATCGCGGCGCAGACGGTTTCGGGCAGAGTTCTTCCTCACTGCTTTGCCTTTCCTTTATATTTTCCATTGGGTTCTTTTGAGGCTCAGCACCCCTGCGTGAGTGCGCACGTGCGGATGAAATCGACGGCATTTATTAGATATTGTTTGCAGCCCACACCCGACTGCGATGCCTTACATTTGCAACATATGGCTCCATTAGTTGACAAATGTAGCGCAGTCCATCGGATGGAAACCTGTAGCTTTCGCACAGGATGTCATCGGGGAGGTCAAACGGAGTCTATCCATCCCTGAAAACTGTTTCTCTCCTCGCGCTCATCTCACAATCCACACCAGCGTCACAGGATCTTCTAAGAATGGGCAGGCCATTTTCCATGTGAGCTGATTGGTCAGGAGGTGGAGCTTTTATATTCGCTGATCTCTTATCCGGAACGTGAATTGCTCCGGAGCAGGTGAGCCACTCAGCGTACGTTGCCATGGTGATTTACCCCGGCAAGAAGCGAACCGGCATCATGGGGATGGAAAAGCCCAGGGTTGACCGCGAAGTTACCTCGATAAGAGAAAATCCAGCTTCGTAGTCCAGACCCTGACCGAGACTGATGAACAGGCGAGGCACAGGTGGGAACAATAAACCGACAGGAAGTCGCAAGACACACCAGTGCAGAAGTGCAAAGTAAAACAGGAAGTAAGTAAAACAGGGTCAGATACATAAAGCGAAGAGTCCAAACTGAAAACCAGCCTTCCATATGAGACAGGATCAGGCAGCGACCAGGCAGAGCACTCATAATGCACACATGATAATGAATGTCTCTGTTCATTAATCACAAACCACATTAAAATGAATGTGTATTAAAATGACAGCTTTTTTTTATTTTTATGTTTTTAAAATCTATTCCAGCGCAACGGGACGTTTATTGGATGACAGAAGCGGAGAGAAACATGGACATAACTGTGGAGACCCAATTATCAGCAAGCGAGTTTTCCTTACTAATTTAGAGGAAGGCCATGCAACGAAGTAACTGAAAAATGGCTTTACATGGACATTACATACATGACTTTCCAAAAAGGCTATTGGCCAGCACAGAGGGCCTGGGTCCTTGTTTCTAAAAACTAAAATTTTGCATCCAAAATGTTGACGTTTCTCTCTCTGAAGTCAAAAGATTGATTACCAAAGACAATCGATTTAAATGTCGCTGGCATTACTGCAAAAGATGCTAGCTGGTCGCTCGAGGATGGCGATGCAGACAGCGCCCTCTGTTGGAGCTGAGTAACGTAGCATCATAGCGTCTCAGTAATTGTTCTCCCTGAGGTTCCCTGACATATCACTCCCTTACATTGTGTTATGGGCGTTCTCATGCGCTGGATAGGGGTCGTCAATTGGCTGTATTTTACCCATTTGTAACTATAATATACACATTTGCAGTCCAATTTTTGACACATCGATACATTCCGCTTTGAAAGGAAAGATTTTCTCTGGTGGCTTTGTGCATTTCAGCTGCAGCTACAGCAGGATCTAAACTTACAAGGCGGACGCGAGCATTGGAGTGTGCCAGCTAGTCGTCCCGTTCCCGTCCATGCTCATATGGATGCTAACGTTCTTTCTCGGGAAGTCTTTGAATATCAACCGGAGCTCGAGGAGGAACCGACGAGATTTTGGTGGTTGAAGGTCACTGTCACTGTGACCTCGCACGACGCAATTCTGGCCATAACTCCCCATGTTGTGTGCTGATTAGGGTTAAATTCTGCACAAATTTCTCAACCAATGGAAAAACAAAATTTAGTAAGGCCATTTGCCAACCATGAATATTTCAGGAACGCCTGGAAGGTTTTTCCTCCAAGTGTCACTGTGACTCACGAAACAGGTTTGCATCTATAGCTATCAACTCTTAAAAAGAAAACGACTAAAATGACGTTCTGTATACAAAAGGTGGAATTCCGACTTCACTGTAAGATCATACCGATTACGGCAAAATTCAAGATGAATAGTTGATATCTTTCATACAGTTAATTCATGTATCACTGACAGAAACGGAACGTAAACGGCAGCATCACTTGGGGCCGGAGGCGGTCGAAGGCGCGGCGGGTTAACTTCAGCCGCCGTGTGACTGTTCATGTCTGTGTGTCTCCTAAAGTTCCTGCGGAAAAAAACAGGCCGGGTAAATGGAACGCAGAAAAGGAGGAATATTAAATGCCCATACACATGTCATTATTAAATCTTTACCGCCGTTTTGTGAGATTGACCCCGTTTCCCATCTCGGTGCTCCCTCCTGTGTATCAAAGGCAACATCGGTTTATTGTGTATGAGCGAAGCTTTTGTGTGCAACTCAAAGTGGTGCCTCGAGGGTATTTTGCTACCCTTTAGCCCCTTTTATGCAGCCTGTTTACGGCAGGAACATTGCAGCATTTCTACATCTCGCTGTTCTGGATGAAATGCCCAGAGACCGAATGGGAGTCACGGTGCACGCTGACCGGGTGCGCCGGGTTTGGCATCTCTGAATGCAAACGTCTGGTCTCGCCACTGGTGTCAGAAAATGTGTAGGTTTCTTACCCGTGAAAGTGGAGAAGTTAATCATGTTTTTTTTACGAGTCAGCAAATCGCCGAGTGTTGTGGACGATAACGCGAAAGCGGGCTGCTTGTTAAATAGCAGACACGCGCAACTATATCATCTACCAGCATGCGGCGCTCGAATTTTGAACCCCCGCGGCAACTGAGAGCGGATATAGGAACCGTGGTTGTTCCGCTGCAGAGGGGCTGCAGAGGTGAGACAACAGCAGCGCCGTAAGAATGCTAAATAAAATCATTCACCGCCGCTGTCATTTTGGTCAGGATGAACCAGCAAAGTGGCCTGGAGATATGGTCTTATTAGCGGCAGCGTTACACAATCATGGCGTGAAAAAAAAAAGGGGCTTTTTACGCCATTCGCATTCACTCTGTGGCTCCAAAACGCATCCGTGCAGGTGCGGGGTTTGAACCTGGGACCTCCGACTCACAAATTTGCACCCCCCCCCCACCCCTTGAGGGCTAACTGTCTGGGAGAACAGATTTGAAAAGGCATGGCTGCTCGTGAGCCTCAGCCGGAGATAAACATGGAGGTCGATATATGTCGTACAAATAAAGTAACTGATGTCTTTCATGGATAGTGTCATTCAGTCGGGGTCTGGTAGCCTACCAGGTCCACCTGTAAAACACAGAACACGATGCTGCTTAGCAGACTGATAGGAAATGGGGGCTAACCTGCTTTGTCTCAGGACATTTAGCACATTGTGTGCCGTTATTTAAAAAAAATTTTTTTTCTTGCCCCAGGTGGCCAAAATGTTAGGTTTACCGTTTGTATAATTTAATGATTTTGAAATGAACGTGTTGGCAGGACAGTCTTATACATGCTTAACACAAGAACGGGAGTGTGTTGTAATGCGGGGAGCTGAAAACAGGAAATTGGAGGAGGGACAGGTCTTAATCAGGCGGCTCATGTGCGATATATATATTCATTATGCTTGGGGACAGCAGACGCGGCGTCGGCTGTAATAAGGCAAACATGCTTTTGTAATTTGTGGGGAACCCTATTAGGCGTGCAGACAGTCCGGCCTTAACCGTCATGACAAATGCTTACCCTTTTCTACCAATTACTCCCAAGTCCGCACTCATTGTTCTCCGAGACAATAATGGCCCAGATCTAAATCTCCTTGACCCATTTCATTTCAAGTTCCGCGGTTGCGCTCCGAAGGCTGCGCAGCAGGCCTTGCGTCGCTCCGCTCTTCCTCTCCCGTTCCGGCGCCCTTTGCGGCGGTCGGTGGAGCCGGATCGGTGGCCCGATCCCGCCAGGGGATGGCAGTGTTGCTCTATGTTGGACCTGCGGAGGCACCTGGCGAAAGATGAGAGCAGGGAAAAGCTTTGCACGAGGCTCTTTTGAGCCTTTCTAACAGTTTGAAAGCAAAGTCTGAGAGGCACGACTTTTAACAAGCCACGACACGAACAGCCATGAAATAAGAGCCACTCGCTGATGGAATCACGGCAGCCATGATGCAGGCTGACATGCAGCCACCGAGGACTCAGCAATCCCGGCTACATCACCTGCAATCAGTACTGCATCCACACATGGACGAAGTACTCCTTGCTACACGACAACGCGGGTACTCAGTACTCATTGCTACATTGTCACGTGGCCGCACAGTAGTCATTACTACACTATGACATGGGTAATCAGTAGTCATTACTACATGCACACATGTATTCAGTGCTCGTTACTGCAGTTTCACATGGGTACTCTTACACACTATGTTATTATATATGTACTCAGTACTCATCACTACATCATCAAATAGGTACTGAGTATTTATTTTTACACTATCACATTTGTATTCATTACTATATGCTCACATGGCCACTCAGGACTCATTAGTACATTATCACATGGGTACTCAGTAGTTATTACTACATTGTCACATTAATACTCAACACCTATTACTACATGATCACATGGAGACTGTAGTTATTACTACATTGCCTCATGGGCACACAGTAGTTTCTGACGCATTATCTCATGGGTACTCAATAGTAATTACTCGACTATCACGTGGGTACTGCATATTGAGTCTATATTATCACATGGGTACTCTGTACTCGTTATTTCATTACCACCTGGATACTCAATAGTTCTTGCTACATTATCACATGTGTACGCAGCACTCATTACTACATGATCATATTAGTACTCAGCGGTCATTATTACCTTCACATATGTACTCAGTACTCATTCCTACAATAACACATGGGGACTCTAGTTGTTGCTACAGTATCATGTGTACTAGTTATTACTACATTATCACATGGCTACTCAGTACTCATTACTACATGATCCTATCAGGAGCCTGGCCATTACTACATTCACACATGTACTCAGTACTCATCATTACAATATCACATGGGGACTCAGGAGTCATATCACATCGGTAGTACGTGTCCTTACCTCAGCAAACCCCCACACCTTATCCCACCTACACACACACACACACACACACACACACACACACACACACACACACACACACACGCAAACAGATGCTACCGGGGACCATTTCTTCCCTCCTCCTTTCCCGCGCGCAGAAGAAAGCCGTATGTGTTATGTCTGTATTTACATGTTCCATTGATTGAATGTGGCGATAATGACAAGCCACCATAAGTCAAGGAGATAAAAGAGGAATCATGTATGAGTAGTTAAGTTAAGAGATGTTGCAGCTCCAGTGGCTGTCATTGGAGGTTGATGAAGGTAAAGCATTATTTATCGTCACTAAAAGGGAAGTGAGGAGGCCCATTAGGAGGCTACTTCTTCCGCACAGCCGATATATTACGCTCATATTTCCTCCTTCCATCTCCCCTCTCGTCACAGCTCCTCTCAATGCCCTGATCCTTGTTGTTTTTTGCCCACTTAAAGCTGATAATGAAATGTATGCACTGGGCGAAGCAGGCGATTAATCAGAGCAGATGTGTATCTAGGTGAGTGCCAGAGCGAGTCTCTGGAGCGCAGCAACCTGACGGATCAAAACTCCACACTGGCTTTTGGAGGGGGAAGCCGAGCCCTCGCCTCTCACCCTGTGGCCGTCATTCCCAACGCATCTGCCAGCCGGCCTTATTACAATTAATTAGCCTTTGCCGAAATGTCCTCACACTTCAGAAGCGATTATGTCTCATCTTGGCTAACAAAAAGGATTGCTGGTGGGCTGTTGTCATGTTTGCTGGCTTGAAAAATCGGTCGCGACAATTGAGTAGCACGGCGTAGTTTTTTTTTTTTTTTTTACTCCAAAAAAAAAACAAAAACATGTTGCTATTATCATCCTATAGTTTAACTTAATGGTTGTCTATTCGACATTACCTCATAAAATTTTCAGCCCCACGTGACATCACTATAGTGTCATTATTATCTGATGCGGTCCCTACATTATTGCTTCTATATATATATTTTTATTCTGTTACAAATTTATGGTTCCACTCTCTTTTGTTTACAACAATTGATCTTCCCGTGGGCAAAAAAAAAAAAAAATTAAACATGTAAGTCCGCTAATATTAGAGTAATTACTCTCTTGATGCCGCTTGCCTTATTCCTTAAGATTAATGGCTGCAACCTCCCTGGATATCATTCAGTCCACCCTGCTCATCACGCAGACTCAGGCTCTCCAGAACTGGCGAGAGCAGATGTCACTGGTTAATTGATTAGCTAAAATGGAAATGATGCTGCATTCTTAAAACAGCCGGTCCACTGGGTGGGACCCGGAGCACCTTCTTAAAGCTGAATTTAACTCTTGTAGATTGGCTGCTTAATGAGATGTTAAGTGTCCATAGCCCCCAGCTTGTAGGACTTTGGTTAAAAAAAAAAAAAAGGAAAAAAAAAAAAGATCTCGGAGTTTCTTTGTTCGCCTATGAATCTTCATTGGATCGTAAAATGTTTGTCTGCTTTGGCATGTTTGCATAGGGGAGAAAGCTTTATCCCCCCCCCTGCATTGATGCAACATTTTTAGATCAATGGAGGATTAAGAAATTAGATTTTCAAATTGGGTGTTATGGATAGCCTGCCTTAGCAACAAGCACAAGTTTTGGCCTAAACGTGTGTGCTATCTGATATCACGCGTCGATACTGCGGCTTGCGGACACAAAAGGTCCTCATAAGCATATTAAAAACGTCCACTTTGAATGATCGCAATTATTGCAAGACTCCCAGAGCGTCACACCGTTGACGCTGCAGAACAAACTGCGTTAATTTCGGGAAAGACAGATTGAGCTGAATTTTTGTTTGTTTGTTTGTTTTTTTTCATTCGCCAGTTTGGGCAAGTCAATAAGAGCACTATTTTACTCAAAATCAATTTTTACTTGCCTCATTTTTCATATAGAACTGTTCTCCTCCTTCATTTCGGACTCACAGCTCCTCATGGGGGCCACACGTCTGCCCCAATGAGGGTTGGGCAGCACTTTTCTCCTGAGGTCCCGCCTGACTCAGATAAATTGGGCATAGGTCCTCACACTGGACAATTTAACCGAAACATTTAGCCACACAACTAGTAAATCGACATTAGCCAAGTAGATAACGCCCTCTTTTGGAATTGAGTAACATAGCAGACTCAATGTAATTGTTCACCTCTGTATTCATTAATATCGCTGCCTTTTA
>CAAKHG010044242.1:11720-24331 GCA_901007715.1 Dactylopterus volitans
CATGGGGGCCACACGTCTGCCCCAATGAGGGTTGGGCAGCACTTTTCTCCTGAGGTCCCGCCTGACTCAGATAAATTGGGCATAGGTCCTCACACTGGACAATTTAACCGAAACATTTAGCCACACAACGCTGAATGGCGTGGTGACCTCGAAGATAGAAATTATATGTTATGTTGGGTTTTTTTGTTTGTTTATTTTACCCTGAAATGAGGTTGGAAAGACCAGTTATCCAACACAGCCCACTTAAATGCAACTGGAATCATTAAAAACTATGTCTGCTCATTAAGATTCACACTATGCTAACTAGTAAATCGACATTAGCCAAGTAGATAACGCCCTCTTTTGGAATTGAGTAACATAGCAGACTCAATGTAATTGTTCACCTCTGGATTCATTAATATCGCTGCCTTTTAAGGCCCATTTATGCTCAACGTGAAACACGCATACGGACAGAGCGTTCGGTGCGTCTTCTGCGTACATTATGGCCGTGTTTCATTTTCGGAATGATAAGACACAACATGCTACCTTGCCACGGGGGAGGGGCAGAGCTCTGGGCTCCACGCTGCCCTCTCGTGGATGCATTGCTTAACGACGATGCCAACCGCGTGGGCAGTGAGGTTTGACAGACGGATCCATCTACGCATGTAAAGTGAGGGTAAGTGGGTCTTTGCCGTGTTTTTAGGGGATCTCTTCATCTTTCCTTCGTTTCGCCCATCTCTCAAGACCGTCTTCTGCGAGTTCCAGCGGGACTTCCCGGTGTCCTGATTCCTTTTTGCATTGTTGACCGTGGCGTCACTTAAAGACTGCCTCGGCTTTATTTCGTCTCGCCCGAAGTCGGCTCGTGTCGCGCTGCGCGAGACCCTCGGCATCAAAATCTGCCGGGCCCTTCGACGCTGATGTAAAACAGCCCGCGCAGCCAGCTAAACTCTTGCCACCAGAATAATTGACGTGCTCACTTGCGCCGCGGCTCATGCCGCTGCCATTTTCTCTCAAGTGCCCAATGTGGCATTTTACTTGCCCTGGGTAATTCTTATTGTTGAGCCCCGCGCTGATATTTCACCAGAATTCCTTCTAGGATGTTGCCGCGCACAAATCATAATTGGTCCATAAAATCCCATTTGAGGGCAGAGAGAATGGTGATATGGTGAGAGGGTGGAGGTGAGTAACAGCTTTGTCTGCTTTTTTTTTTTTTTTTTTTTTCCCCTCCAGCGATAAGTGTCGCGCTCGCGAGGTCTGCGTAGCCGAGCACGCAATCACATCCAGTCGGCGTTAAGCGTGGCGTATGGAAAACCAAAATTTGCTTCTAAAGGATGTGCGGCAACAGAAATACAATATTTGATTACTAATGCAAAACAGATATTTGCCTTTTGTTGGCTGCGCAGAGCCGGAGATGTAGGAAACACAAAGCTATTTTGAGACTGGAATTAAGCGCCGCGTCTCCTATCGCATGATATTAAGTAAATTAAGGAACTGACAATCTTACCTTTCCCTTCATTTCCTTCTCTGCAGGCTGTCATTTATTCCCACACTCGTCTGCGCCACTGTGAACTCATAATCGCTGTCACTCAAAGCTCCCTCCTCCCCCACTCGCTCGCCCGCTCGCACTCACTCACACACACACGCGCGCGCGCGCGCAGACAGAGTGTAAAACACACTTGGCATTTGCAATTCAAAAAAAAAAAAAAAAAAAAAAAAGTCAGCCTAAAACCCAACAACAACGTATGGGTCAAATAAACCCTCAGATATCAACATGATCCGTTTAGGCCTCACAACATTGCATAATCACAATACCCCGAGCAGCACTGCACAAAATATGATTATGAGTAATGTGATAGAGTGCCGGGTAAGAAAACAAGTACAGCTATGCTGTAATTGTATTTCAGGTCACCAGCTTAAAATGGCTGCTTTTTTTTGGGGGGGGGGCTGGTTTAAGCATCCGCTGACGAGTTTGCTTTATTAAAATGCTCAGACCTGATGTTTTATTTCTTTTTTTTTGGGGGGGGGGGGGCAAACATCTGAGCCTCTGTAAAAAGTTGACTGGACTTTGATTGTCTTTGTTGAAGTTTCCGTTAAAATACCTCAGTGAAACAGGACATCAAGTTCGGCCACCTTCGTTAGACACACAGGCTTGTTTTTTTTATCCGTTCCATCGGGATTTTTTTCATCATAGTTTTGGTTTTCCGCAAGACGCAGTTGTCTAAAGGAAGTCACAATATATATCGCTGAGGTGTGACTTTTCAGTTGATTGATTATATCAGTGTTTTTCTGTGTCTTGATGAGGCGTTTCTTAGATAAATGGACGAGGAGAGATTTTGACTGTGGTGTTTGAAGTCCGGCAGCTTGCTGTGTCTGTGCTCACCGACGGTCTGACTCAAAGAGGCTGTGGCATCCGGTTTCTAACTGCTTTTAAAGATTTCATTCCTTTATCGATTCCTTGATCCCAGAATTTGTTGTGCATGTGTGTTGCTACTGCTTTTGATTGTGTTTTCCTTCTCCTTTTTTTTTTTGGGATTTTATCGTTTATCTATGTGAAGCGCTTTGTCTGGTTTTGATCAGTGCTATATAAATACATTTTTGGAAATATAATATCATTATTACCATGGTTTAAAAAGTAATTCTGGTTCAGTATTTGGTTTACACAAGTGCTCGTATGAGGTCTGAAGTAGGAGCCCAGCAGCATTTAAAAAATTAGCAAGGAGTCGATGTAATTTTAAGGTTATCTGGTGTTCTTTTTATTTTTTTTTTTTTAGGTTTGGTCTATCTACTGATCTTAATCTATTAAAACCATCTCTTCAGTTCAAATTACATTTCTGTGGGCTCCTGGTCAGGATTATTTTTTTTTAATTTAAAATCATCTACAACCGGAGCTGGGGGCCACCACTTCCCTGTAGACTGGTGACAGAAAATTTGAAAAGTTTCACACTGGCCTCCTTGTTTACCAATGATGCGGTGTCTTTAATTAGATAGTAATCATTTTATAGCATTTCCCATATTATTGTCTGTCCATCCCCTCAGTCAATCCTCGCCTTCCTCGGTCTGCCGCCACTGGACGGGTGAAAACTGTGGGTCATTAGGCCCCCTCGAAGGCTGAGTCGCCTCGTTCTTTTTGAGAGGAGTGGCTGTACGCTAACAGCTGTCAACATTGTAGTCTGAGTTTAAATTCTTCTATCTTAATCATTTGCTCCTCACAAGTAGATGCTGGCTTCCAGCGTTTCAAAGAGGTGGTGTATGAGAAGGAGAGAGAAAGAGAGGAGAGAGAGAGAGGGATGGCGTGGGGGAGCTGGGAGAAAGAGGACAAGGAGACCGCGCCGACACGTGCAGCTTTACCGGGCGTCTGCTCGGAGGCTCGCCGGGACGAGCTGCGGTCTGCAGACAGGACGTGTTCGCGCTTGTGCGAGCCGCGCGCGCGAGAGCGCCGCGCTTTAGCAGAGGGGCCACCGCGGGCCGCTTCAGCAGTCTGCAGCTCTTGTGTCGTGCGGCAGGTTGCTAGTCAAGGTGACCATCTGCTCTACCTGCGCTACGACACCAAGCGTGGCTGGTGTATGCAAATGCGGCATCCAGACGCGTTATCCGCGCACGCGCGAGGGTGTTGGCGGAGGTTGATGCAATGATGGATGGCGTCACCGCGGCATTAAAAAAAAAAAAAGCACATTGTTTGGTGTCTACGTCTCTCGAAAGGAGACTGCGGGGCTGCAGGGGCGAAATGAAAAGTAAGACGAGACTGGTGAGGCAATTTTGCAGGTCTTGACAGTGTTCAGTGACAATGCGTCTGTAATGTTCAATGCCAGTGCCCCCCACCCACCCCCCCGCCCTCCCGATATGGTACATGTGGTATGTTTAAGGTTACGCGATGATCTTGGTGGTGGTACAAAAAGGTCCCCTCATGTGGAGCATATCGGTCACAAGCCATGAACTGTGGTCTTCCTCGGTACAATCAGACATGCTGCAGCGCCTTTAACCACTTTGACATCCATACCCTCACCTTCCTCCTCGCTACATAAAGACCACTTGCTGTAATGGCAGTGAACTTACTGGGCATAAATAGACTGTAGATTGGTCGAGATGAATGTAATTTCTCAGGATTCCGGGCTAGTCGCTAAGAGATTATTGCCATACTCTCCAGCTATTTCCACTTACTTCCCCGCCGTGCGTCCTTTATGGAGTATTACATTATACATCTTGTACCGTCAGCATTCACAGATATTTGACATTTGTTCTGTAATGAAAGGAAATTGGCTGCTTATGACGGGTCGCTGCAGCAGTCGTGATTCTAT
This sequence comes from Dactylopterus volitans, assembly GCA_901007715.1. NCBI lineage: Eukaryota > Metazoa > Chordata > Actinopteri > Syngnathiformes > Dactylopteridae > Dactylopterus > Dactylopterus volitans. The sequence goes on from CAAKHG010044242.1 coordinate 15,995, forward strand.
AAAATGTTAAGAAGCTTCAGTCAGTCGCCGGGGCTGCAGAAGTGGAAACAGGAGCTTGAGGAACACATTTTCTAGACTGCACGTCTATGAACACCGGTGTTCCAAATACTTTTATACAATTTTGACGGTTTTCCAACTCCCAAGTACTCCCACTTTTTTAGTTTCAAAAGGTTTATTTCATCAAAATACTATTTATTTTACTTGGTAATAGTTGGATGTATCGCAGTAGAGTAATTATCATGATAAAAGTGAGATATCTAAGCTATAGTGACATACTATTGCCTACTATTTATCATTAAAATATATTTCTCTTCTGTACTGATTTCGCGCGCTATGAACAAAGTTCACCTGCTATAACTCGGGTAGATCTCAGATATTTTATAGGTTCGACAGAGCAGAGACACAAAGACGACTCTGGGGGCACGTCACAAGTGTATGGAGCACAGACAGACTTTCTACGGCAAATAATTAAAAATAAACACGAGACACTGGAAATACAGAAGAAAAAGTGTTGCTTTTCCCCTTTTGCACTTGACGGGCTCGACTACACTTGAGAGACAAAAGAAAAGTGAAAAAAAACCCAAACATACTACCGCTGCCTGACATTTCCCATGGTCAATATTTCATAAGTGTAAATAATGAATTCCCAGAGTCAATCGAGAGTGAGTCAATTTGCATTCCCCGAAAGAATGTTTACAAATTTCACCTTTGTGGTCATCTGCACAGTTGAGATGCAGCACCAAATGTGCTGTTATCTGGCTCAGTTCTGTTGGATGGAGCAAGGCTGAGCTGCAGGAGGGCCAGTGGAAGTCAACGGCAGCGGGTCACTCACCTCATCAGCTCGGGCAAAGATCCCCCTTCTTGAATCGTTATCTTGAAAAGGAGACAGCCCAATTAGTCAAAATGAATCTTTGAGATAATTCCAGATGATTTCAGATATTACATTCGGGCCTGCTGGACCAAAAAGACATTTTAGCAGATTGTGTCAACCTGCTTTTATTACCATTTTAAAGCTCGATTAATGTGCTGGCTGGAATTAATCACATTAGTCGGCAAGTCAACAATTAACGGGACACCTTGTTCGGCTTGCCAAGCCACGCTCACGGTTCCATTCATGTTAAGAAATTCAAACACAATGTGTTCCACTCACAATGACTCATCGAGGATTAAACGTGAAGATAGTTAATAATAGAAAAGTCGGACAGGACGGTGCTCCATTCAGACTTTTTCCATATAATTTGGGAGGGACGGCACATCCCAGCGCACATCCTGTGAATGTCACAATCAGTAATCACAGATAAAGGAGATGATACGTGAGAGCAAACGCGTGTTTATTAGTCCCACCTGTATGGATTGTGAACAAAACACACACACACACACACACACACAAAAAAGGGAGTCGTACCCGAAATGTCCAAGTGGCATTAAGCAACAGCTGCAGCCGGCTTTCCTAAGCTAGCAGCTTCCATTGTTGACATCAAAGTCGCAACAATGGCGCAACAGATGCTGTGCTGAAGTGTGCAGGACAACAAGTAAATGGATAAAACTTAAATTTCAGCGCGCGCACTTTCTGGTCATTGTGTAATCATATCCATTATAAAGTGAAGACTGCGGTTTCTGAGTCATCCACCCTCGTAGGCGGCGCTTTGACAAATGTCTGACAACTCAGGCGACTGATGTCGCCACAGGAAGCATCTTAGTCATCTGTTCATGTTTTAGCCATTTAGCCAGTTCATTACGTGTTACATCTCATCGCGCATCAATTAAAAGTGGCATTGTGCCTTTTCTCTTTGCGCACTTAGCAGCTGCGATGTTTCTAGTTACGGCAGACGCGAGGATTATGAGGCTCACTTATAATTCTCTCACTTTTATTCTTTATGCATCCGTTCTATAGTGTGGTCAGTTCTCTGCATCCGAATTTCATCTCGGGGGTGACGTCATGTGTTCTTAGTGTTAAACAGCAGAACTATGAATAGTTTTGCTGCTTAAGAATGATTATATGTGCACCAGTTTTGCACTTCTAATAATGATTACGTTGCATAAATGCATCCATTGTTGTCATACTAATTGGGATGATGTCAGTCGATAAAGGACAGCAGTGTGTGTAACTAGTCTTCCAATCATTTTACTGTATCCCTGTATTATTTTAATTTTCACCTTGGTAATGAATCACTTTCTCTCAGCTGGTTGTCCACGTTCACGACCCCTACATTTAACAACACGGTCGGAACAAACGAGGTGAAGTTGTGTCTCTCGCTCGTCCATCTTCAGGGCGGTGTAAAAGGTCACGGTGGCTGACCCACGCCAATTGCGCCTGCCATCGCATAATAACATATATTAGTGTATAAGCTGTCAGATTCTCTGACGACCACAGCTGTCGGTCCCCAAGTCCTAATGAATTCTCCGTCACATCTCTCTGCTTGATGTTTTCCAACGGGTTTAAGGGAGACTGCAGCGCTCCTTCACCTGTCAATCATGCGCTCTTGAGGAGCAAAGTGGTATTGCAAAATATTGTCCATCCATTTCCAATTGAGATGAAAAAAAAGCCAACAAAACACACTGTTGTGCCTTTTAAGAGTCCTTTGTTAATTCATATATCAAAGGAGCCATTTTCATGTTTTTTGTACGTAGTAAACTGTGATGTCAAGCGTCGCTGCTCTTTACTCCAAAAAATGGCTTAAAAAGAACATCAAAATAGTTGATATATATAACTAAAGTAGTCATCGCTTACACACTAGACACAGGCAAAAGTATATTTTGTACATCGCAAGGGCTAATTAACCAAGTTTGAAATCCATGTAGCAGTCTTCCGATAGAGGGCCAAAGAACCTGACATCATGCAGGAGGAACTCTCCTGGGAACTTTGCCACAAGTGGAAGTGACCAAGCGGAACCAAGGAACAGGGTTGCTCAGATCCGTATCCAAGAACATTTCTGTTTCTTGCTGTCACCAAAGGCCAGGTTACGGGTCACGAAACATGACCAGGAAATGTCTCGCAAAGTTTCAAACGGGAAGCAGGACGAAAATGGAAGCCCTTTCTCTCGCGAGGCACAGCTGAACCGGAAAGGGCATTAGAGGATGGCTCTGCAGGTGTGTGGTGTCCTACATCAGATGCTGTTTTACCCAACATCAAAAGTGGACAAGAGCTGCCAGGAGGCAAAAGTGCTTCATCTCAATTTTATATTTCTGTAGGCAGGAAAGATACTTGGTGATAGAATGCCAAGTTCCCAGCAGAGAAACAACTGCCGAGCTATTTGCATGCTTTGACAAAGCCAGTAGGTAGAAACAGATTTAAGTACGTTATGTGGGTATAATTATTCACTGAGAGGATTGTGAGGCAAGAGCGGTCTTTTTTTTTTTTTTTTTTTTTTCATTTTCCATTGAACAGAATGTGTCTAAGCTGTTAAGTGCCCACAAGGTCCCAGAAGTAGTCTCATTGTCAGGAGTGGGACGGCTCAAGTTCAGAAGAGGGACAAATCTTAAGGTCAGCTCTCAACCTCATGTTCAGGTTGCACGGTTCAGGAAGCTCTGTGCCTCCTCAGGAGAGGACTGTGGAATAGATGGCACGAGATAAAAATGAGCATTTTAGGTGTGGCAGAGAAAAAGTAACGAAAGATTCAACACATTATCAAAGTTGTAAGCCAGACGGGTGATTAAACACTGATCAGCCATAACAATATGACCACCTGCCTAATATTTTGTAGGCACAGCAGATCATTTATACCGTGTAAATTATGTGGTGGAACCTCCATGGATCGGGCGTGTTTGTCCAGCGAGTTTGGACCGCAATTGGATTGAGATCTGGAAAATGTGCCAAGTCGACATTCTGAAGTGGTCATCGTGCTCCTCAAACCACTCGGCAGTGGTTATGGCGTTCCTCAAACATTCCTGAACCATTTTCGCTTCGTGACCGGGAGCATTATCCTGCTGAAAGAGGCCACTGCCATCAGGGAACATCGTTTCCGTGAAAGAGAGGACATGGTCTTTAACAACACTTATGTGGGTGCTACATGTCAAGGTAAGATTCAGATGAATGGCAGGACCCAAGGTTCCCCAGCAGAACATTGCCCAAGGTATTACGCTGCCTCCACTGGCTTGCCTTCTTCCCATTGTTCATCCTGGTGCCACGCGGTCCCCAGGTAGGTGACGCACGAGGATACGGGTTTTTTTGATTAGACCAGGCCACCTTCTTCAATTGCTCTGTGGTCCAGTTCTCATGCTCAGTTGTCCATTGCTGGCGCTTTCAGCGGTGGACGGGTGGGCATGGGCACCCCGACTGGTCTGCAGCTAACGCAGCCTCATACGCAAAAAAAACCCGCCATGCATTGAGTATTCTGACACCTTTCTATTAGAAACGGCGTTAAACTATTCAGCTATTTGAGCTACAGGAACTCATCTGTTGAATCAGACTAAACTGGCCAGCCTTCGCTCCCCATGCGCATCAGTGAGCCTTGGTTGCCCGTGACCTTGTCGCCGGTTCACAGCCCATATCTCATCCATCTGTAAAAGATGGTTCTGGAAGTGTGTTGTTGTCGTGACCGCTTGCAGGGGGTGAACCTCGAGAGCTACGACTTACATTTCTAGCTTCCCTGTATTCTTCGACATTCATCGCTGCACAGAATTTTGCTCACTAAAAAGAGAGATCAGGTTTCACTGCTTCTAAGTTCGAAAACTCTCAAACAGCAAACTATTTAGCACATTAGATTGGCTGCTAAGTTCACACAGTTTATTCCACAAAAAAAAAAAAAAATCGTACCACTTATGTGCCGAAGTGTCCTTAAGTGTCTTGAAAGGTGCTGTGAATACACAATATTGTTCTACTCATTGTCCTTTTTGGCAATGACAAATTCAATCGCGTTAATATTTAGCATAAGATAAATTTGACTACAAGGAAGTGCTCATTTGCCTGATTTCCCCCCTGATTTACCTAGCAAATTGAGAGAGGTGTGTGCACTGTGAAACAAGAGCATTGCAATTTAAACTTGCATTTGATTCATTTATAAAAATGCACAGTATATTTTAACATTCATTTGTATTAGCTCCTGCCTGACATGCTAGAACATGAAAATGATGTTTACCTGTTTCCATTTTAGTAATCATAATGTCACATATGGAATGTTTTAAATCTGAATACTTGACTTTAGCAACTTTTATGTTAAATAGAGTTGTGGAGTTGGTTAGTTTTCTGCATTTGCTGGTGCCATTCTATTTTGGTGACATATTTCATCATTAGAATCTATAGAGTCTGTCAAGGAAGTGATGGCAGGGGTGTCCAAGTGAACTTCAGGCTCCCGTCATTGGCGGGTGTTGTTGATTTGAATAGACTTTCTGCAAATGCAAAGTTGGGAAATCCTGCATGTATCCTTTGTTCAGTATATAACCAGGGATAACACAGAGTTCAGTGTAGAGCTCTTGATGCAGAAGCTGCCACACAGGAAACCGAAAACCAACTCTGGAGAACATGTTGAAGAAGAGCAGCCGTTTCATCATCATTCTCAACTTCATCCTCCCTGTGCTGCAGGCAACGCATCTAAACAGAAAGTTTTTTCATGTAGCAGACAAAAAAAACTGGAAAATGGCCCAGGAGTACTGCAGGCTGCATCATACGGACTTGGGCATTTTTAGAAACAAATTTGAATTAGGAAAAATATCCGCAAAGTGCACTACTCAATCCCAGTGTTGGATTGGTCTCCATAAGGACAAAAATGACCCTAACGTGTGGACTTGGTCTGATGGACGGAAAGCCGGATTCACAAACTGGCATTCAGACGAACCCGACAACACCGCGGGCAATGAGGATTGTGTGGGCATCGTGGGTTCTGTCTGGTATGACGTGGCCTGCAATAATGAATTTGGATTTGTGTGTCATGAAGACAATCTGATCTTAGTGAAAGAGAACAAGACATGGGAAGAGGCTCTGGAGCACTGCAGGACTCTCGACATTAACTCCACTTCAAACAGCCAGACCTTCCCTCACGTCTACGACCTCCCGAGCATGCATAAAAGATTTCCGCAGTCGAACTCGCACGCCAAAAAAGTCATCCCGGCTGCTCAGACAGAAGAGGTGTGGATCGGTCTTCGTTTCCTGGCAGGAAAATGGCTTTGGGTGGACGGGAGAAGGAATATACCAGAATTCCCTGGCTGCCCCGCTCCAGGGATGTACTGTGGGACGATGTCAAAGACAGGATATATTCTTCCCAACAAGAACTGTGTGGAGAGGAGGAATTTCTTCTGCTCATCCAAGTAGCGTTGTGTACTGCATATGCCTTAATACTTGAGCCACCATTTTTACTTCGACTGGCCTATAGTACCTGTGTCTGTTTAAGGTTGAGGTCTGAAGAGCCGGCGGGGGGGAAAAAAAAGAGGGATTTCACAATTTATACTCGCAGTCTCTTCAAGAATTTTCAAATTACAGTGTTCATATTCTCCACCCAAACTAATGAGCAATTGCAAAAATGTGAATGGGAATTTGTCATGATTATGATACTGGTCCTCTTGGCAGGTTTAAAATCTTAGTGATTACATTTTGGCTGCAATCCCACACTCATGATTGATACTAATAATAAAACCAAACTTCAAAATGAAAAATAATTTTAAATGTGCTGTGATGAAAGAAAGATTTTTAGCCAATTCTGAGTACAGTTAGAAGTTGATCATAATAATGAAGCTGTAGTGAAGCCTGCAGCTGATAGATGGTAGCAATAGGTCCTCAGATAGCCTGTGTGCTCTCTGGATAATGTCTCTCTAAGAGGTATCCACATGGGAACTTTCTTATCCTTGCTGGTCTCTTTTCTTTTCTTTGTGTGCATCCAGTCCTGTTTTAACATGGTATGTTTGGATGAAAAACTTTTTCTTTTTTTTTTTTTTTTTGGAATCATGGTTCCTAAATTAAATAAATATATTCATTTACAACGCAAACAATGGTGATGTTTCCTGGGTTACCTTATGACATGGATGCCATCAAGTTCCTTGCTTTAACACAAGTATAGAAAGAGTGTTGGATGAGAGGCCTCCCTGTTTTATCCTTCCCTCGTGCCATTGCACGGCTAATGATTTTGATCTCATTTTGCATATCTGAACTCTGGTTACTCAGCCGGGCAAGCATGGGAAACTCTAGGCACAGATATCTTGACATCAATTAAACGTCATCATTTGACATCAGTAAATACTGAGCCAGCATCAAAAAAAAAAAAAAAGAAAAAAAGTATAACTTCTTTGGCTCGCTGGAAGGCATGCTTAGCTTGTGTGTGTGATCAGACCGGTACAAATGTCCTCAGTGTGTCAGAACTGCGTCTTGGGCTGTTGAAGCAGTTGCTCGTATATACCAGTGTATCGCGTCCATCATGAGCCGTGTCACTGGACATGCCGGGCACATTAAGACAGAATTCGTGACATAGACCACACACTGGTGGATTCATGGCAATAAAAAACCCCCCAAAAAAACAAAAGAAAAGGACAGACGTTTTATCTTGGTAAGCATCGAGTACGATATCACACTGGGGCTGATGAATTAGTTTAGCAACAATTTGCAGCTCTGCTGTTGGCCTTTTTCTAGGACTGCAATGATGGAAGGCCTCGCCACCACTTAACTGTCTCAACAATGTTGGATGGATTGGCATGGAATTTATAAAAATATCGCGCAAGGGCAACCAGCAGGTCACATTTTTCACTTATCCAGTGAAATATAATTAATGTTTACAAGCTGGATTAGCTGGGAATTTTGTGTAGAATTCAGGGGACCATGACCTTGGTGTCCCTGGTATTATAGTGACTTCTGGCACTTTCATGCTCTTCTCATCACTGTGTAGAGCCCCTTTCGCGTCAAAGTATCAGCTCGTGCAATATTTTTTTGTTTAATTGTCAAACACATGCGGCCAAACATTGCCATCAGCCAGATGGTGACCACAGTAAAAATATATATCCGCATATTAGCATTCAATTGTTAGCATTTATCGGTGCACAGCGGTACACATATGGGGCTCCATAAACCACTCGGTTGTGCTGGATGCGACGCTGGATGCGACGCCGCACGCTCCGGCGAGCTCTGCGACCGTCTCAGCCTGCGCGCTGACACATGGAATGCACACTCATTACTCACGTTTTCCTATTATTGGTGCATTTGATCTCACACCTACAGGATGTGACACTGATAGTTTGCCTTGTGAGCCTGCTTGGGCAAAACAATGCAAGTTAGATATAGAATATAGCCCGCCCCCACAAACACACACAGATATGTTCAGCAGCACCTATCTGTGTGTGTGTGTGTGTGTGTGTGCGTGCGTGTGTAAGAATACAAGTGCAGACAAAGTGCCTTAGGGCAACGTCTTTGTTTTTAGG
>CAAKHG010044242.1:24762-46937 GCA_901007715.1 Dactylopterus volitans
CATCGTATGGTGGGGATGACGTGAAAGCGACTCGAGACTGATAATTCATCTCTCTCACACACACACACACGCACACCCACACACACACACACACACACACCCACAAACACACAAACACACACACACACACACACACACACACACACACACACACACACGCACACACGTTATGTTGAGCATAAATTCGTCCATCTGCATGGAAGTCTAGTCGCAGCTGCTGTGCCGGCAGAGCCAAGTAAAGTATGAATCAATGATCATAAAATAAATAAGCAAAACATCATCTGTATTTGACATTTAGGCAAAGATTAGGTTCTTAATAAACTTTGTAGTCAGTTAAACTTTGAGTCATTTTGTCATTTTTGGATATCAAAACCAAAAACTTACAGTGGGTGCAGTGAAGGGTGCCCATTAAAACGACAGCACGGTTGTGGACCCTCGGTGTTGCTCACGTTATGGTTTTTGTCTTATTCATTCTGACATGCAGTGACATGCAGCTGTGGCCCCGGATGAGGTTTTACTTGCAATCATTTCGGAGAACCAAGTAATATAGCTCGCTGATATCATGTGCTAAACATGATGATTTGAACATGCTGCCATAAATTTGGTGACATCATACCGACAGAGCAAAGCGGCGGCGGCGCACGTAATGGCCGCGGAGCTGAGGGCGTTTTAATGCATCGTAAAACCGACGTTACGCTGCACCTGACCTTGAATCATTTACTTAACGGTCATTGTTACAGGTAATGAAAATGACGTGCAAAAACACGGGACGTTGACTGCGTACGGTCATAGAGCATCCCCGGTGACATTCAGCCCGGCGCCTGAGGATGAGGCGATTATTTTCAAACTGAAAATCCGCCTTACTGAGTTGTACAAGATGATCTCAGAGTTCCTCTCGTGAGCGGGCAAGTGTGTAAGCGATGCCCTACATAACCGCACCCCTCACCTTTTCTGTCATTTTACAGGACAGGCTTACCTGGAAGGCCCTGTTTAACAGTGAAAGGCGCACACAATCCTATTTGAAGCCTACTCTGCGGATTTAGCCACTTTTTAAATTCAAATCACTCTCACCACAGTGTCAGGACAAGGGGAGGGTGGGAAGAGGAAGGTGGACTTAATATAAAACCTAAATCCCATTAGAAATGGACCGGAGGAAAATGAGGGGTTGGCACCATGTCGCCTCACCACAGGATGTGAAGAGAGAACTCTTTGATGGGGGTCAGAGATGATGTCCCATATTGCACCATTTTTTTTCCCCCCTTTTTTCTTTTTTTTGTTTTCACATTTCTACCCATCAAACTAGAAAATCGCCAGAAGTGAAATGTATCATTACAGGATCTGTGTCTGCAGAGGAGTAAGGCTAGAAGGAGTAGGTGACTTATCTGCCACAGACACAGGTCTTTGGGGTAATAAGGCATGCATGAGAAGCTATTTCCCTCCTCTGAATGGGGTATCCATGTCGCCTGGTCCCTGTGTAGCCTGCAGACTCTCTGAAGTGGTCGACATAGCTTGGCCTTCTTGTATAATTAGGCTCCTGAACCATGTAGGAAGTGTTTGGAGATGGCTCACCTCCTCTACTTTAATTTATACCTGTTTCATTCTCTCATGCAATCACTCTCTCACACGCGCATCCACACATCCACCCACCTCTCACAGACACACACACACACACACACACACACACACGGACACACACCGTTCCATGCTGGCTGTGAGGCCATTGTTGCTGTTGACCTTTTGGAAAAGAAAAACGGATGATTGCAACAAATCCACCTTTCTGGCTCCACCTCCTTTTTGGACGGGACTCCAGAAGGCCAAACGACACTCGGTTCTCTGCATCACCATTAACTACGTCATGCCTTAATTTCCTGGCCTTTTATACCCATTGGTCCTCATCTGCTGTTGCTATAGAAAAGGAAACAGCTTGAGTTATGAAGCTGTAGTGTCATGAGGATGCATCTTAGGGATGAATGCAGAATTTGTTTTCCCAATTGCCAGGATCGGTTCATCTGCCTTCCACTGAGGACCCCAAGATCAGGTCTCTAAGTTTTTGGAATCATGGTGGTGGTGATATACGCCGCTCAAAAGATAAAGGGAACACATTATCATAACAATCTCACTCCATGTCAATCACACTGCTGGGATATAAACCTGTCCAGTTAGGAAGCAACACTGATTGTGAAACTACTTCACCTGCTGTTGTGCAAATGAAGCAGACAACAGGTGGAAATGAGAGGCAATTAGCAAGACAACCCCTGTCAGGGAACGCTTCCGCAGGTGGTGGCCACAGACCATTTCCCTCTCCTCATCCTCGCTGGCTCGTTTTTGGTCACTTTTGCATTTTGCCAGTGCCCTCACCACTAGAGGGGTGGCATGAGGTGGTGTCTGCAACCCTCAGAAGTTGCTCAGGTAGTGCAGCTCATCCAGGATGGCAAGAGGGTTTGCTGTGTCTCCCAGCACAGTGTCAAAAGCATGGAGGAGATGCCAGGAGACAGTCCAGTACACCAGGAGATGTGGAGGGGGCCGTGGGAGGACAACAACCCAGTGGCATGACCGCTAACTGCTCCTTTGTGCAAGGAGGAACAGGAGGGGAGCTGCCAGAGCCCTACAAAATCACCCCCAGCAGGCCACTAATGTGCATGTTTCTGCTCAAACTGTCACAAACAGACTCCATGAGGGTTGTATGAGGGCCCGGCATCCACAAGCGGGGCCCGTTTTCACAGCCCAACACTGTGACTGACCACCAAGATGGGCAGATTTGTCCTTGGCACCCTGTGCTCTTCACTGATGGGAGCAGGTTCATACTGAGCACATGTGACAGACGTGACGCAGTCTGGAGGCGCCGTGGAGAACGTTCTTCTGAGAATGTCCTCTAGCATGATTATGGGCGTGGGTCAGTGATGGTCTGGGAAGGCATTTCCTTGGAAGGCCACACAGACCTCCATGTGCTAACCAGAGGTACAGTGTCTGCAATTAGGTAGGAGATGAGATCCTCAGACCCTCTGTAGGACCATATGATGCAGTGGGCCCCGAGTTCCTTCTGCGCATGACAATGCTCGGCCTATTGTGGCTGAAGTGTGTCAGCTGTTCCTGCATGACATAGGCACTGATGCCATGGACTGCCTTGCCTGTTCCCCAGACTTCAATCCAATCGAGTACCTCTGGGACTTCCTTCCATCCACCGACGCCACATCACACCACCGACTGTCCAGGAGTTGACTAATGCCCTGATCCAGGTCTGGGAGGAGATCCCTCAGGAGAACATCCAACTCATCAAGAGCATGCCCAGACGCTGTAGGGAGCACGCAGGCCCGCGGAGGCCGCACCAAAGGTTCACTCATGCCGCCTTCTCGGAGGAGCGGCATGGTGGGAATATTCATTCCTCACTCACAAGTGGGCCTTGTTATCCCACTGCGCTCCAGTCAGATCGTGTCCTGCGTCCTCTCACTGCTCACTCCAGACTAAAACACCAGACGCGTTTCCGCCTAAATTTATGCAAGCTGGAACGAATAAACTCGGTGAGGCAAAGTGTAATTTTGTCATAAGGTGACGTAGTTATGCCCACGCAGGTCTGTAGCCCGCCAGTAAATAGCAGAGGATGTTACAAAATGGACAGAAAGAAGGTTGCACTGGACATCGAACAACAGAGGCATGGAATTCAGTTTTCAGGAACAGATTGAGGCTTTCAATCACTGTGATATTTTTCCCCTCAATGAGACTTTTAAATACTTTGGTCCGCTCATTAGTCCAAATGGAGCGGTGGTTGCACGACCAGCCGTAGCGCCGAGAACTGAATTGGGTGATCAGGCGTGTGACTTGGGTTTGGTGCGTCCATTTACGCAAGTTTTTCGTGTTTCATTTTAATATCTATATTTTGACAGTCGAAAAACAACCAACTGTCCTATGTGAAATTAGTGAAAAAACATAATTAACAGATAGGAAACTAAAATGACTTTAAAGATGCTATTTTTGTTCTCTGGTCTATCGTTGCCATAGACGTGTGCATGTGAACTTTGGATGACAACTATTTCTACAAGCAACCTTTGGCTTTAGCTTGTCATTAGCGGCACAAGCAACAGCATTCTACATCTGTCATTAGAATTTTCAATCAAAAAAGCATTTCAGGAGTCATGGTTGAGAGCTCTCTTTAGATTTTAAGTGCATTTAGGCGGGTGCGTTTGACTTTTAGATATTTTCTCATCATCTCTTATTGCTTGCATTGATAATTGAACCGGGAATTTCGTGTGCATCCAAGTGGTCAAACCATCATCCTAGTAACAAAAAAAAAACACAGAGCCTGTACCTAACAAGAGAATTATTTGACTTAGCCACCTCTGTATGTTTATGTGTCAGTGCAGGCACAGAGGTAAGTCGAGCAATCAAACGTTCCTGTCATTTAACACCTATCTCTCTCGTGTAAAACTTGTGATTTGACATGTAATTACACCCGAGGCATCTCCGGCACCTCAGACAATCATCTTTGAGCTGCTCCAAGAACTATAATTTGCCACAGAGGCAAACGCACCGAGGTCATCCGGTTCAGATGCCCAGATTGAGAAAAAAAAAAAAAGCAAGTACTTCCAATCAATCGCTTTTGAGTGAAGCCCTTTAACCCTCAACTCAACTTTCCAGTGGCTCAACAAGGGGAGATTTTTTTTCTTTTTCTTTTCGTGTTTCGCCTTTCACACGTGGGTGTATGTTTGAATAACGAGCAGTTCAGCACAGAAGACTGTTATCTGTGCAAAGTCAAGTTAAACAAATGAAAGGGGGGGGAAAAAAAAGGCGATTAGCTATCCTAGATTAACTAAAGAGCAACTCTCCTTCGGTCACATGTCCTCCATGCTCCAGTACGACTGAGATTGTTCCTAAGTTGAGAGAAAATGAAGAAATAAATGACTGAGACATGGGGGGTAGAGGCAGGGGGTGCTTTGCTCGCCTGCCTTGTTAAAGGAAAGAATAATTACTGGAGCATTGCACAGCAATGCATCAAATGATGATGTCAGTTTTGACTGTGCAGCGGGAATGATTAACAAGCCAGAGGAGTTGTCTTGCAGTCTGAAAGGGCCACTGGGCTGAAGGGACGCTGCGTTCCGGCCTCAGACTTTGCTTTCAGTTAATAACATGCCACATTTACAGGTTTGTGCTGCCGCTCTCATCCATAAAAGTTGTGATATACAGCACTGAGCCGCCACCAGCAATTTTGGGCCCGATGAATATGTGTCAAATTGGGCCCCAACACTCTATTACCAAAGGTTACGCCAGCACTGTATAATTGTTTTAACCCTGGTTACCCAGGCAACCCAATCAAACCATTACCATAACTCCATCTTTGCAGTCTTGCAACCTAGTTATTTGTCAGGATTATTTAAAAAAATGTCTGTATCTTTAATACAGAGTGAACCGCTCTATAGCTCAATGAAGGCTGGCCATAAAGTGTAAAAAATAATTAATATTTGAATATTGTTTCATACTGTTGAAAATAGTGATCACAAAGAAAGAAGAAACTGATAATTATAAATGGATATTATTTAAACTGTGTTGTTATTTATTTGTGATAATAAGTAAGCAATCTCCCGATCAAGAATAATGACCAAATGTTCTAAAAGCATTTTTTCTTAACACACACAACATAGGTACTGTATCTTCCTCAGTATTTGAAACTTAGTTGTTATGAATTCCAGTATCACAATATTTTACACTGTAGCTTATTTGCATTCAGTCCATTAAGCTAAAATTATCCAAAATTTCAAAAATGTAAAAAACATCTGCAATGTTTCTATATTATTTTTAAGTGCTACATCTTTTTTTGTTTGTTTGTTTTTTAACTTTCCACTAAAAAACCCCCAAAGCTGTCAGATTTTGTGGAGGAAATGACCAGTCACGTTGTAAAGGGATCACCACCTCATGTTTGGAAAGAGGTAAGTTAAAAATAAATAAATAAATAAATAAATAAAAAAAATCTAGTCCTGCCATCTTTTTCTATTCTAATCTTTTCTTTAAAGGTTTTATGAAATTTAAAAATAAAAGCATCAAAAATGTATTTAAAAGTAGCTTTCATACTACCAACGGACCACATGTTTATGTGAGAGCGATGATAAACTCAATGGCAGTCAGCTGACTCCTTTTTTAGTGCTTTTCAGCTCTTTATTTTGGTCGTGTGACCTTTCACTTCACTGTTTTGAAACACTCACCCCTCTGACGAGCGTCACCCTGCAGTAGGCAGCTGCCTACAGTGAACCACCTGCTCAGCACTAAACAGTAAACAGAAAAGGTTGAAGAGCAGAATGTAGCATTTCGTTGCTAAAAAGTCAGATATTGCTCATAGGAGTTGGTGGAGAGTGAAAAAAAAACAAAGCAAAAAGCTGAGAATAAAGACAAATACACGACGCAGACCAGAAACTATATGTCAACTCCCTTGTGCAAATTTGTGTTAATGTGTGATTGATATGGATCGACAAATTATCACAAACGTGTAGGCACGTTGACGACATTCCCACAATGCCACTGGTTAGAAACTTCAAGAAAACTACCGTGTAGTGGTGAAGGAGCAGGGTTGTTTCCTCAATGACGCCTGCAGGAACATCCAACTGTAGGAGCAATGGGGTTTGGTGGAACAATTCGTGAAAACGGGAGGAGGCTCGCTGGTTTTGGAGCAAATTCTGTGATTCCAATGTGTCTTTGACATCACGTCCGGCGGGCCCCCGCACGCCCCAACCCAGGCGCCACCTCTCATCAAAACCGCTGGAGCGGTTGTGATAGCTGAGGACACATTAGAACACAGATAATCTGACGAGCGTAAATGACTTCAGATTCATTAAGCCCTCCCACCGCTGGACTGAGTCTGCACGAGGATCCGTTGATAAACACTTTAGCAGGGATGGAGGCTTGAAACTGTTTGAGGTCCACAGCGCACCAATGACAAAATAGGTCTTTATTAACACACGCGTCACTTGGAGCCTAATGCACGCATAATGGTGCAACAAATATGCTCAGAATTAATCCATGCAGCATCATATCTGACATTTATGGTGCATCTCCTCGCCTAATCCATCTTCACTCTCTGCAATCATAATCATAAGTCCACCACAGCCCAAATGACAAACCATCAACCCATAGAACATATTGCATTTATAACAGGAGTTCCCGCCAGTGGAAAATGTTCCCTCAACTGGAATTATATAATGTATTTAAGGCACGGAATCCTATCTTACTTCTTTAATTAATTCCATAAATCATTATTAATAACCTTTAAAGCCCCCCCGTCTGCATGGTTATAATCACCATAGTCAATCTTTAGTGTCAGGTTTGATTGCCAATCCATGTCCTTCTCTAATTGACCTTGTCCAGTGAGGGAAGAGCAGACAATATTACTTTTTCCCACTGGTGCCCCGCTCATTTCGACTCCAAATGAAGCCTGCTCCCAGTTTGTTCAGCAGATTGAAATCCATCACTTCATCCTTTGAACAGCTGACACACAGGTCACTTAAATTAAAACTTATTGGACGTGCGAAAACTCTCATGCAGGCAATAAGCAGGACGGAGAGGTTGCGTCACAAAGTGCGTTTGTGTTTGCATGAATGATATTGTTAATCCATTCACAACTGTCTCACTGCATATGCCACCCAGGGATGATTTAATCATACAATCTTGACGACACACCATCTGTGCTGGTCCACTGTGAAGTCGCAGGATGGGCAAAGCTGAGAATGAAAGAGAGGCGGCAACAAACTGGTGGAAATCGCTATTATAAAGTACGATTGCTAATTTCTGAATTAATATCTTATTTTTGTTTTTTATTTACATTTAGCCAGAGAATTAGAGGGGTTATAGTAAAAGGAGAAAAAATTAGTTGGTTTAAAAAATTAGTCTCATAATGAGGATGATACAAGTGTACAATTAAACTGCCGTCAGACGTCAGAATGCTCAGTGCTGCTTAAATCATTTGGATGGCAAAATTGAAGTGTGACGGTTGACAGGAAAAAAAAAGTAGCCGCAAGAAAGAAATCGATAATCACATGTCATTCTAAAAGAAGAAGAATAAAAACGTCATAATTTGAGTCATTTTGTAAATGAACAGCAATGCCGGGAAGTATTTCCGTCAGCAGTGAGGGTCAACTGATTATTGGTTCGGCTTATTGCGAGTAGCTGAACACAGACGTTTAACTGCGCCCCCCCCTCCCAATCCGGCGCCCCTCTTCCCCTGAGTAAAGGAAGAAACCACTTTCCTAAGCTGCAGAAGTCCTGTCAGGTCCTGCTTGTGCTGTGTTTGCTGACATCGTCCCCGGAGACCTGCCACACAGGTGAGGGTATAAAAGTGAGCCCCCGGGGGGCTTTTTGTCAAAGTTAAACCAAATCCCGACAAGGAGGGGAAGCGCTGGAAAGAAATGTGCGGGTTCATGTCGGTGTGGAGGTGAGGCACAACTTTGATGGTCTGTTTTGAGTGAAAATTGGAAAAAAAAAAAAAAAAAAAAAGTTCTGCTGTTCTGGATACAAGTTCTTTGAAACATACTTTAATGTCATCGCATTGCCTGTTTCTGGTGGTCGACTTGGGGCTCGGAGAGGCCTTGCAGCAGGCCCATTTTACCGCTGCACTGGTGTTTATAAATCAGTGAGAGACATTTTACAGTTGCCAGCAGGGTGCTAGAAATCTGACCCCCGCGACGACAACTCAGGAGCCTCTCAAACAATAAATATCTAGCTTACAAAACTGGAGTCCCGGCTCAGCTTGGGGTTCCCGACCGGTCCTGGTGCCGCTGCCCGCTCCGCTGGCGTGCCAGATCGCTGGAACCCGACTCTGCGCGCCGTGCATTTCAGAGGGGGACAACACGCCATTTGATTTATAGCGGTTGGGTGCGGATAACCTGCAGGGACAATATTTATGCTTAATCATTTGATTTAGTGTACAATGACACATAGTCTATTCTCCCTGTGCCCTCGTAAGCCCTTATTTTTATCGTACCTTGCCTTATCTTTATCTGATCAAAAACTATGCTAAACAAAGCTTCTCTTCAAAAGTGACCTAGTAAAGCACACACGCGCACGCACGCGCGCGCACACACGCACACACACAAGGGCCGGGTGATTTATTTTAAGACTCCGAGAGTGTAAGAATGCCATTTAGTAAAGATGGCAGTGGGTAATAAATCCTCATCAAGTCTGGTACATCCTGTTAGCTTCTTCTCTCCTCGTGACAGCTTTTTAATAAGCTGTGTGTGGTCCTGTATGTGTACTTGACATTTACTAGCTGACGTTACCCCGCCCTGTCCGTCAGTGCGCATTATGCATATTCTGCCAGAACCCCAGAAAAGCCTTAGCTTGTACCATAAGCACATCAGTTGTACTTTTCAAGGTCTAGCGCTGTGGAGCTAGCCTGTTTGTTGCCATAATTGATTTCTTTTCAGCTGCGCAAATGAGTTTCTTATTTCTTTGGAAGTTATTTATATGGAAATTGTGTGATGTTGTGACTACATTAGTCGAGTTATTCTCACCTCCCTCTAAAGTCACCACCTCTTGGGGAAACCGCCTTTGTTGCCATTCGCCGCTTTTTGCCGATTCTGTCAGCAAAAATTAATTGGTGTCCATTTTAACTCCCCTTGAGCCGTAATTTCTATGAGCGGAGAGATACCCAGGCCCAATTAGGTGGTGTAAATAACATTTGCTCCATAATTGCTTCAATAAAGATTTATCGCCTTCTCTTCATTGGCCTTATGTTAAGGCATTGTGAGGCTAGCCAGAGGAGACAGAGACATGGCAAAGTTATCTTTTGTGAGGATGGGCTATGCTGCAGCCTGAGTAGATGGCCCTGGATTGAGAGTTACCTAACTTGTTTGGGGTCGGTTTGGGTCTGCACCGTGAAAATGTCGGTCCGTGCACAAGTATGTGTGCATGCGAGTTACCATGGACATAGAATCCATCAATGCACGCCCACCAGCGCGTGTGGTTCGACCCAATGACGCCTCATACAATGCTAATCAACCTTACACACACACACACGCACGCACACACACGCACACACACACACGGGCTGTTCTTTTTTTTTACTTTCTTGACCTTCCACAGGCTCTGCAGCAACAACAGCAAATCAAAAAAAACAAACACACAATAAGGTTGAATAAGTCCAACCACTCCTCCTCAAATGAGAATATTGTTGATGAGTACTAAGTTTTCCAACCCCCTGATAGGGTGTGTACGGGTTAGGGCCCCCATTAAAAACAAACAAACATTAGTGCCATGGTTAAGGACTGCACACACAAAAAAAGGGTAAATATGACAAAGGGAACGCCAAATAATACGGTTGGAAATATAAACAGAATGCTCATTGTGCAGAAGTAAGAAGAAGAAATTAGAGAATGAGGTCAGC
This sequence comes from Dactylopterus volitans, assembly GCA_901007715.1. Lineage (NCBI taxonomy): Eukaryota > Metazoa > Chordata > Actinopteri > Syngnathiformes > Dactylopteridae > Dactylopterus > Dactylopterus volitans. The sequence continues at coordinate 35,123 of CAAKHG010044242.1, forward strand.
CACCTTCACGACAAGTATGAAAAAAAAAAAAAAAAACGAAAACAAAGAACTGCTGAAAGAATCCCACGCTTCGCACAAAGCCCGTCTGTTGTTGCCGCGTTCCTGCATCATTCTTCAGAGATAATCAGCAATTTTAGAAAACATTTCAAGGTGATATACGATTTCAAAATTTCTCTCATATTAATGACGTCCAGAGCTACGATGATTAGTGGGACAAAACTCTGGCTGGCAAAAGTTCCACCACTCACCGGGGACCTTGGGAAGCATCAGCTTGCCGCCATTACCAAAAGCTCGCTCGCTTAGTCATCCATTTCCCGTGTACTATCCAAACAAACATGGCAGTGCTTGGTCTGCCAGGTGGATCTGGGGCTCGCCACCTCCTCTCCTCTGTTCCTTTCCCTGTATTAATGGCTCCTCAGGAGAACCGCCGAGGTCTGTATGTCAGGCTTTATCTCCAGAGAAGAAAAGGAGGGGGTGAGGGGGGGAGGGGGACTAAATGAAGCTTGAATTTGAGAACAGCCCCATCTAAGCTTCTCAAGGGGATGCTCGCAGCACATTAAGGGAAACATCAGTAATGTGCAAAACAAATGGAAGGATGTGAAAACCCCCAAAGACTTTCCCCCCACCAGCTACACTGAGCTTTTGCCATAAATCTCCGGACCCATGTGCACGCTGTGGCATCCAGACTGGAGGATAGAAAGGGGGACTAGGCCGAGCCAGGTTTTCTTCCGCATGGCAACAGTGTGGCTGTCAGAAGGAGGCTTTTCAATTCACTTCTTTGCTCCAAATGTGGGCTGCTTGTGTCTTTGCCAAGGGCTTTCCAGACTTGATGCGGTAAACAGTTAGTGGAAAAGTTAAAGCAATTATCCATCATTGCCGTCCGGAGAGTATTTCTTCTGCCTTCAATGACAGTCTGTTTGTAACTACATGATTTGGATAAAGACTAATGGAGTGTGAGTAAAGCGCAGGAGCAACGGGATTATACTAATAAAGATGTATTATGGCTGAGAACAAAAGGCCTTGGCAAGGTATCCGACCGTTGGGGCTTGTGGGTTGCAAGTGGATGGGGAAGGTGGGCGGCGCGCTGAGCTGTACATTCTCCCCGATGAGGTGTAGGCATGCTCCGCTCCGATATTGCAGATTATATCCTGGATCCTAAATTCACTGAGTGATGGATAGGCAATTCATTATTCTCCAAAGTTTCGCGGTTATTCCCCGGGTTGTTTTCCACTGCAAACAGTGACCTTTTAGCCTCGCCGGTGGTTTGTCCACCACTTTGGTCCCGATAAAAAAAACTTTTAAACGACTACTGAAGTCTTTCCCTTTTTTTTGTTAAATATTTAAAGGGAAATTTCATAGCCGGACGGATTTCCATAACACAATACAGTAGAATGATGTGTCCCTACCCACCCTCCCCGCATGCCCCCAGCTCCCAGCACAAACTGGAAAAAAAAAAAAAAAATGTTTGTTTGATTTTTGTGAAAATTATGTGCTTTGTTTTTTTGGGATTTGATGCCAGCCACGCATTTCAAAAATGCTGAGCGAGGGTCATGTTTACCGCTGTGTTTCATCGCTTCTTCTTTTCACAACACTCTGGAAGCGTGTGGGACTTGAGGACGCCAACTGTTGGGATTTTGAAAGTGGAATGTTTTTCATTCTTGCTTGATGTAACGTTTCAGTCACTCAACAGGTCAAGTCTCTTTTGCTCGTTTTTTTTTTTTTAAATTTAATAATTCCCAAAAAAAAACACTTTCGGTGGGTGACAATCGCAGCCTCGCAGAAAGGTCAGTTTAGCACTCCGACTCTCTTACTAGGATGTTGTTATATATGCAGAATGTAGTTTAGCATCGTCTTGCAGACAAGAAGTTGTGCACTTGGCTGCATATGTTTCTCCAAAAGATGGATAAATGGTGCCTTTGCAAACGTGCACGTTACCCATGATTCCATGTCAAAGTGTAGACACAGCGAATTGTCACATGTAAATTATTCATAATAATGTAACATACCGGAAGCCTATTTCCCATGTTCATCTTTCTAATTGGCTGCAAGTCAAAACTTCATTCATCACGTCATCAAGTGTTGGTGTTGACCCGCCCGTTGTTCAGTAATGAGCTTGGGGCGGATGCGGCCAGGAAGGTCGACGCCGCACCACTCTCCCACGATTCCACGGGCCAGCGGATCGGCGACATGTCCGAGGATGCGTCTGCCCAACCTCTGGAGCAGCTGAGAACCAGCGAGTACGCCGCAGTTCAGCTGGATGAGAGCGTGTGGCCCAGCTGCTTGTGTGCAACAGATTCATTACACGGGAATATTATTTTGTAAACCACTTGAACGGAGAACCTCTGGGAGTCCCGTTTTTCCAAGTTTGAGATGATTACGTTTACTCTAATCGACTTGACTGCGCTGCCTGAGAGGACGATGAAACGCCCTCTCGCTTTTGCAAGGTCCTGCTGGCGCGAGTCTGACTTTTAAACTTTCACTTTAAAAAAAAAAAAAAAAAACTTAAAACCAAACACAGAGCTCCTCTACATGTGGATAATGATATGAATTTGGCACTGACACACATGAAGACCAGACCTGAGAAACTCTGAAGCGCTGGCGAGCTCACCCCCTCCCACTACTGCTCTCTCTCACAATCACACACACACACGCGCACACACACACACACAGCCGCGCTTCTCTTTTCCTCTGCTCTTATTACTTTGTTCCCGTTTGTTGAAAAAGTTCATTTGTGTGTGTGAGTGACTTCCGGAACACATTTTGGTAGATTAAAAAAATGCTGAAATAAGTGTCAGGCTGCACAAGCGTCAGTGATACGGCCACAGTGTTGAAATCCAAAGGTAATCACACTATAATTGATAAACATTACAAGTCCTGGCGCAACATTTGCTGTTGCATTGTCAGTGGGTTTGCAAAAGGGGTCCCGAGTGTGAGGCTAATGCTATAATGGGGGTCTCTGGCATGGGAAAGGTCGAGAAATCCGGCACTAGAGTACCTCCTTCAACCTTCAACTGTGCACTGATAACAAAGCAAATGTGATACCTGTAGCTGAGGACGCGGCGGTTCACCGACTTAGACGGGTCACTCTCACATCACTAATCGCTAAACGCTTTGAGAAAAGTTTTGCACGTCGGGCACAGGCTCTTGCCAGGCTTTTTATTTGCAGATTTTTCCTTTGGCTTTTAAAACCAGGCAGCAGGATCTTCCAATGGAAAGGTTGCTCTACCCGTTTCACTTGCCTCGTCGCCTCATATCTGTATTTATACTTTCATTCCGATGCTCGCCATGCGCAGTATTATTTATATTCTGGTCACTTCACTTTTAGTACTCCGTTAGCTGGTTTTAGCTCTTTTCTGTTGTTTGTCTGTTTGTTTATCGCAAATGTTTAAGGGTTTTTTTTTCTTTTCTGTCTGCTCATTGTATTTTTCCATTTTATTTTGTTTCTGTTGGCTGTTGTGGTGAGTAAATTTCCCCATTGTGGGACTGATGAAGTAATCGAATCTGACCTTGTTTTGTGGATTCTTTTTTTAAATTTTTTTTTTTTATGGCCGTCCTTGATTTTGTCGTTACATAGTTACATATAACCGCCGCTTCACCACAAGGTTGCGTCCTTTCATAATGTACACTAATGGATGCAGGAGCATTCCGGAGAGCAGCTACCCGGTCAAGTTTTCTGATGACGCCGCATTGCTGTCCCTCATCAGTCCACGTGAATGCTGCTTTCACTGACAGCGCTTCTGGCCGGGTCCAAAAACCCAGCAACCGGTGACGCGTCGCAGGCACGAGGCAGCGGGGAAAAGCATCGTATACAATGAAAGGGCGGAAATGGTGGTATCATACAAATACCTGGGAACTATTTCTGATTATTCCATTCTATTTGATCGGAGATTGAAGGCTGCGGCGAGACGGTGGACGACGGAGAGTCCACATGCTCCGCGAATGAAATTGCTTCTCCTTCAGCCCTGCCGTTCTCTGCCGTTCTCATCAGTGGCTCGCTGAGAGGCTCCTTTTATGTGCCGGTTCCACAGCCCGACAGCGGAAGACCGAGACAGCCTGAACAATGTTGTTTAAGTCTGTTCTAAGATCACCAGAGTCAAACAAATGCATTTCACTTCATTTTGTATCCAACAAATCCTCCGGAAAACACAGGAGTAGATTTTCCCTCGGAACGCTGTGCTTGCCGGTGCGTTTTCATTGTTTCCTTGTCAGAGCGCCGTTATGTTTTACCTGCTTGTCAGTCTAGCAGCTACTTCAAAACTTTATTCCCTCTGCAATCCCTCTTTTAAATGGTAGCGATTCTTAAACCCTCACTGTCTTTGGAGCTGATGTTTTATCACCTAGCCAAAATGTTTTTTTATTGTCGTTAACTTTGCTATCTTTTATATATTTCTTCATATACATTGTCGTCCCTCGTTTAGCTCCCTTTTATCTTGTATCTCATATTTTGTCTTTCTGTTTTCTTTTGTTGTGAACAAATGAATAGCCCCCAGGAAGGAACCTCTACTTTTTAGATGGAGTGTCCATGATTTCTAAACAGAATTTCAAATTTTGACCACAGGACAGTTTTATGCCAGAGAAGACGCTGCTGTTTCCGGATTTGGTTTATCCACTGTTTCCTCTTTGCACGGTAGCGTTTACATTTGCATTTGTGGACATAGTGATAAACTGTGCTCACGGACAACAGTTTTTGGAGGTGTTCCTGATCCCATACAGTGATGTTACCACAAGGTGGAGGCAGCCTTGAAAAAAACCTTTTATTCCTCAGTCTTGTCAGTTTAAAATGTGTTTTCTTGCTGTGGTTTTGATAATTACTATGCAAATAAACGTATTCTCCTTATAAGTCAGCTTCCTATTATTATTTGAAGTGCCTCCTAAGGTTCAAGGTATGTTAGGCCTGTCAAGCCAAGGGCCAAAAACGGTTCATCATTTTTTTTTTACTGATCCACCGTCAAAAAGTGTTGAAAGTCTTGCTGCGCCTTTTTGATGTCATGCTAGCCAACAAACACGATCCCTCTGCTGGGGCTACTTCAAAAATAAAAGTCGGCAAATGTTTTGCGAATGAAACGCATCGCAGATGTCATCAGAAAAAAACAAAAATGCAGCAGCAGAAAATGATCGGTTCGCAATCGAAGCAGTTTATTTACACCGATTCATCGCGGACATCATTCCATCGGAGCTCCACTGGCGTTGTAAGTGACTGAAGTGGTTTGCATCTATTTCTCCAATCTTGACGTTTTGGTGAAGGTCAATCGTTTCAGATAATCTTTTTTTTTAAATTTCAGCAGACCGCATCCGCCCGCGATAAATGCCGCCGCATGATGATTCTTGTTCGGGGAACCCTGGGGATCACAATCACACACCTTTCGAGCACACAAATCAGGGGACGTTAAACCACCGAAAGCTATTCATCAAACTACCACAGTAAAGGTAGTGGAGCAGTTTGCAGATTGGGTTTGAATTACCATTCTCCTCCTTCCCCTCTAGCTGTTGCTAATGCCGAATGGTCAGAGTGGTTTGCCTGGCCTCATTTGCTGGTTAATTGCATTTTATAGTTGAGCTAAAGACCTGTCATCTGTTTCTGTGGTTTCATTTATCTTACAAATAACCTAAAGAGAGTGGGTTAAAGTACCTGTGCAGTCCAAATAAGCTCACATAGCCTTCATTGCCAGTATTACTTTTCCACACCCTATTTCATGCCCATGATGAGACAGAATTAAATTTTGGGGATTAATGCCCCTGAAAATGTTAGGCATCTTCGGATTCCAGATGCCAATTACAGGTTCTCGTTTTTAAGGTGTGAATTCGCCGATAATCAACCCACCTAACAAGAAAAAAAAAACAAAAAACAGACAAAATCAAAGTATCTTTGCTGCGGCAGCTTGCAACATTGTGTTGCATTTTTCTTCAAGGTAGAGTGTATTCCCACTGTGAGTGGTGTCCCCATTTCTTGTAATTATGCAAATAACACATTAATGAGGTGTAATTGTGAATTCATAAAACAGCGGGGATAAACTGCATAAAGATGCCATGTCTTAATAGGGGTGGTGGGAAGCTTCATCATTGAGGGGCTGAACACGCTAATTGTTTACCCACCACTGCTACTTTAAGCAGCACATATTCATTTTAGGGGCATGAAGTCTAGTTAAGAGTGTTTATACTGCTTAATGAATGGTCTTGGGGGTTGATCATGGCAAGGAACATTTACTACAAAGACTATCCCTCTTTAAAGAAAGAGTCACTGTAAAACAGCCGAACACTTCTCTTTGACTTCAGCCTTGAATTCTTCTGTGCTGCTTTTGAGACGTTCAGCGCGCCGCGTTGCTGCTTGTTGCTGCCGGTGGCCTCAGCAATGTAGGATTTAAAGACTCCCAGGCACACTCCCATTGAATTTCACAAACTTTCTAACAGGTTAAGGTGGCCTGTAATGTCACGAGCTGTTTTTAGACTCAAGCACCACGCGTCACTGCGTAAATTTTTAATTTGGACTTTATAAAGACGTTAGGAGTATACAAATTAAACTCTCTTCTGTCCTTGGAATTAAACTCTGACACAGTTCTCTGTGACACTAAAAATTCATGACCTGGAGTAGTAACCTTGGAGATTTTCATTTAGATAAATCTCTGGCAAGTCACTATTTATCACCGAATGAGGTAACACGGTGGTGCACTGATTATAACGCTTGTATTTGCAGTAAATGCCGACTACAGTAGCTTGGTGTCGACATTCCCGGAAAATGGTGCAATAAGCTCTTGCATATGATAACCGAGCATTTCCTCCCACTCCAGCAGCATTTAATTCATTTTTTTAGTCTCTTGCTGGGAAAACGCGACTTGCGTTTGGAAGTTGTACCAGGAAATGTACTTTATTAAAAATGTGTCCACAAGCAATGGTTGATTTTCAACATTTTTTTTTTTTTTGACAATACATGCTGCAGGTAGAACAGCCATATTGAGCTTTTATCACAACACCCTCCTGTGCCCCTCTCTGCCTGTTCCTTGGGGTGCTGTTCATTATGCTAACGAGTCTTCTCTTCTCCTTGTTCCCCTCACTCATGTCTCTCCCTCTCATCTTAGCTCCTCCCAGCGAGGATTTGAAAGAGAGATGCGAGGAGAAAAAGGCAAAGATGAAGGAATCAAAACTGCCAAATGAAAAATCCGAGGCTCCTTTCTCCTCCCCGGTTGTCTCCTCCATGTGCATTCGAGGAATTTAAATAGTCTCCATAGTGGTGGAGCTCTCAGGAAAAAAGAGGATGGTCGGGAGCATATTTTTTCCTTTTCCTATCCAGTTTATCCTAAATCTGTTGGAAAACATCATCAGGTCATATTACCCAAAAGAACTTCGGAAAAGAAAAACTGCTGTCATTAGAGCGTGTGGCGACTCTTACTCCAGGATACACGGCTATGTGCTGTGTGTTATTGATGCGGGTCTACCGAGAAGAGACGCTCTGAAGATGGACTACAAAAAGCGGACCTTTGCCTCCCGTGTGCTCACTGCGTTGTTTAAATGTGGACAGTCGGGCGAAAAAATATGATTCATCAGCAGGACTGCGACTAAAATAAACAAAGGTTTTGATCCCAACTGTTGTGGTCAGAGCTCAAGGCCTCGCATGGGGCACCATTTATTGAGCTCACACTGTCGGGCAGTGTTGACATCTTGCACACAGGCCTCATAAATGTCGTGCTTGAACATTATTATTATTATTGGTTATCAAAATATGTAAAATATTAATATTAAGATATTTATATTTACTGTACAAGAATAATAGGATTTATTTTTACATTATAAATGCGGGAGGTGCTGCTGGAGAGATGAGCTGTAGAGCTGATAAGAGCAAAGGGCCGACGAGAGGAGCATGGAGAGGAGAGAAGAAGTGGGGGAGAACAAGCGTCTCCTTTATACGTACAGTATATGGCCTGGTGACCTAAGGGGTCCTGGCCATATAGTAGCCGATGGAAGCTGGAGTTAGGGAGATGGAGTTCAGTGACTCTCCTTTGTTTGGAGAGCAAAGGAACCCATGCGGTCTTGTCCTGTTTGTATGGATGACCTTACGTGGACCATCACCTTATCATGGTGGAGGGGTCTGAGTGTCCTCATGATCCCAGGAGCTACGTTGTCAGGGGCAATTAAAACCATCATCTGCCCACAACTTCACTTAGACCATCTTACATCAACAGCGTAACATTACCAGGTTACCCGTGTGTAAACTAACGCTGAAAACCAACTCTATCCTCAAATGAAAAATTCAGGCGTGGCAGCAGAAGTGCTTGGTTTACACGTCTGTACGTTTAAACGAGACCAACTAGCAGCACAATAATGAACGGAGAACAAATGAAGAATGAAGATACGGATATCGTATAATCAGCACGGAGGGGAAGTGGAGATTGGCTGCATCAGTGAAACGCTTTAAAACTGTGTAACGCACGCAGAGGCACTGATTAACCTGCCTACACAGTGGTTATTTATGAACAATATGAAATAAATACTTCAGCGAATTTGGGGTGAAAAAAAATTAAAGGTTGCAAAGTCCTGAATTGAAGCTTAATTTCAGGTCAGAATGGTCTCACAAGTGGGCCTGTGTTTGCTTTGATGATTATTCCAACGGTTAGCACTTTCTCTTATCTTTAATCTCCGTTTCCGCTTCCTCTGCTGCGTCCCAGCCGCCAAAGTTGTTTTACTCTCCAGATTAATTTGAAACAAAACTGTTGGAATCCGCCGTTTGCCGGTCGTCCTTCTGCCGTTAGCCTAGCTTAGCAGGCTGGCTGCAAGTCAAGTTGCTAATTCGTGACCAAGCTTTGACAGCTGCGCTCATTAGTTACATGTGGGTTTCGGATGAATTTAAACTGATAAAATTTGAGCCAAACACAATAGCTGGCCAATCGGAAAAAAAAGAGTATCCACCCACACCACAGTATGAAGGATTATTATCACCTGATTTCTCTATCGAGGCACGGTTTAACCATTTGGTCTCTCAGTATAATGGGTGTGAGGGGGGCATATACAGTATAATATACAGCACAGGAGATTTCTTGACAGGAGGTTGTTGTTTCTCAGCCTTCACAATGAGAAACACAGGATCTTCGACAAATACTATACAATCTAAAATTTTAGATGCTATTCGTCAGATAATACCTGAATCAAACCAAAAAAAAAAAAATAAATAAATAAAAAATCACAACTCGCGCAGACATTGCAAAAACCAATACATTTTGTGAGTCCGGTGACTTGAATGGTTGCTGCTGCTGCCTGGGCATCTTCAGCCAGAAATGAGATGAGCACTATGATCATCACTACACAATAAGAATAATAGTATCACAAACAATAAACACACACTGGCCTTCTCTTTCTCTTTGGACCTGGTTTTGTTGCAGACACGACTGCGAGAGTTCATCTCAGACTATGAATGTGTCCATTGAAGTCTTAAAAAAAAAAAAAAAAAAAGCATTTTTTAAAAGTTGCCTTCTCGTCCAGTGGACTCTGGTTAGCATCTGTCGGGCCAAGGCTATGAGACCTAAACCAAGATTTCCTTTCAGAGCCTACAATAAGAAAAGAAAGTTTTAGAGAGGCTGGTTGGTATTCTGAAACAGTTTAATGGCAGCAATGAATCTGCTGGGAAAAAAAAAAAAAAAAAAAAAAAAAAAAACCCAGTAAGTGCCTGCGTCACCTCTCTTTGGCTTTGGAACAAGTTACTCTGTGGGTGTCAATGGCGGTGAGTTAGAGAGTATGAGGGGGTGGGCGGCGGCGGCGGTGTTTGCACGGGTGACACATACAGATGTCTGGAATCAACTGCACATGTCAGGGCTTTAATTAGTTTCAACACTAAATCGATGGGGGCTGATTAATAAGACAGGGGCCAGTGCGAAGGTTGAGGCAGGTTACTGAAACAAGGGTCTTGCTTAAAAAGAGAGGGAAGGAAAAAAAAAAAAAAAACTAATCGTATGAATTATTGAAGAGGCTGTCCAGTCTGAGCAATGGCACAATTGGTTTTTGGAGGGGGGGAAAAAAAAAAAGTAAATAAATAATCAAGTCAAATGTACCCACTGGACTTAAAATTATACTTAGCTTGATTTACCGCATGAGAGCCAGGGTGAGTGAACAAAGATTTCCTCATGACTGCTGCCGTAATGAGAGGCCATGACTGAAGGCAGGATCTGATTGGATCACTTTTTTTTTTTCCCCCCCGTCTGGGCTCTTCAGCAATGTCGTCTGATCAGTCGAGCGCGTTTGAGGAGCGAAAACGATCCCGGTTGTCACCTCGACTTTTTTTTTTTTTAGAACATTTTAGTCTGAACAAGGTTGTGGTGCATTCAAATGACACACACACGCGCACGCACACACACACGCACGCTCAAATGAGACAGATGATGCCGAGCGCAGCTCCTCAGAAGCCGACTCGCTTGTAACGAGAAAGGCAGGGTTGGTTGGTGCTGCCGCAGTTTCATATGGATTATCTGTCATACATCTAAAAATCCAGTTAATAGCTTCAAATTAATAATCAAAAAGATATAATTAAGGCTGATTACTCATCTGTGAAATCTATGAAAATTAATCTTGTTTTCCTGATAGATGATTGAATGTTGACAGAAAGCAGTTACTTAGTTCCTGTGTGATGAGGCGTCATAATGCCGTTTTTTTTTTTTTTTTTTTTTAAATACTAAATACTTGTTTTAATCCAGTTTATGTTCTGTAATCCTTTCAGTGAGGGAGCTCCAGAGAATATGTTAAACACGCGGGCGCACGCACTGCATCTTCTGATTCTACTACACTCTTCAGTGTACAGAGGAGTGTTACCGCTCCTTAACTTTCTTCAGAGGACTTTGAGGCTTGCAGAGCTGGCGGGGTCAGAGAAGCGATAAGCCGCTCGTCCTCTGACGGTGAGGTGAGTAATTAACCACTTTTTACATGTGTGATTCACTCGCTTGACATCTGCTCTGCTCGCAGCACAGTCCAAGCAGGCAAAGAACAACTGCCGCTGCATTTAGAGATGTAATGATTGAAATTTTACAGTTAGACCTATTGAATTTAGTAGAACCTTATTTTTTTTTTTTGATGGATCCCTCTTTGTAAAGGTGCAAACGCATGCTCCGGTGCTGATCAGAGGTTTAGAACTTACGGGAGTTTGAAATACAGCCAATGGCAATAATTTTCGAAACTTTACTGCACATCAGGTAGCATTCGGGTTTTTAGGGCATTTTAGTGATTAAAGACTGCCTTCTGCAGCAGGACAGCATCCTGATGAGATTGGCAAGAGTAGACCATAACAATAATTGAAATAAAAAAAAAAAGACGTAAAATAAAGATCTTTACAGCTGAGGAAAAGTGTATAGTTTGTGGTCATTGTCTGTGAGATCGTAACAAGAAGCCACAAATGTTAATTATATACGTGCTTTGAGGTTAAATTTACTTTTTGCTCATTCACAGCTTTGTGTTATTTTTTTTTTTTTTTGCCGGGAATTCCCCGGAGAAGAAAAGAAGTAAACTTGTCTCCCGCTATTATTCGATGCCGTAACTCAGGAGGAGAACGTGGCCACTTGGTTGACTGAAGCATAAAACCAGGAGGTGGCTCTAATTCATCTAGTCATTGAGTCATTTCGTCAAAGTGATGCATATTTTCTCTCTAAATCCTTTCTAAATCTAAATCCTTGCTAACAATGAGTGGCAGCTACGGAACTGCAACATTTTATTACACTGATCAGTCATATTAGCATTATTCAGATGCAACATTTGTGTTTGTTAGCGTTTGGCTTTTGACGGTGCAACTTTTTTTTTTTTTTTTTTTTTTTTTTTTCACTCTCCATACTGGAAGCTAATAAAACCC
>CAAKHG010044242.1:46957-61996 GCA_901007715.1 Dactylopterus volitans
TTTTTTTTTTTTTTCTTTTGTTTTTTTCTGTTTAATTTTTTTTTTTTTTTTTTTTTTTTTTTTTCACTCTCCATACTGGAAGCTAATAAAACCCTCTTGTAGCTTTAGATCCTGTCAGTTATTGGCGAAACAGCTTCTATATCATATGAAACAAGTGTTTACCTTTCTGAGAGTAGAGTGTGGGTTCGCTAAAGGCAGATGGGCTGTAAATATTGAAACCATTAACATTTATAGTTTATAATTTTGTTAGACCAACGCCATCCTTCTGCTGTCAGCCCGCATTGTCTTTCAGACTTTCAATTAGGCAGGGTTAACAAAAGCAGAGCAACCCTTCAGGCTTCGCCCATCTTTGTGCAGCCGCCACTGGATAACTATTTTCACTCGCTGGTCCAGCGGCTGCCTCCTCTGATTAATGTGTGTGTGTGTCAGGGGCTACTTTTGGCAGGGTCCTGTCTGACATGTCTTGAAAGTTCAATTGTATTCATGCTAAGCAGCCTTTAATTCAAATGAGCACATTAGAATTGCAAATGCGCTAGATTAAAAGTGCAGGTACAATATGTTATGAGGTAGGGGTTAAAATACTTGCGCGGGACTGCACGGCTGCGAATGCAAAGGAAAAAGAGCTGCAATAATATACTGAAACGTATGTAAAGTGGGATTGGCCTTCGGCTGAAATAAACGAGAGGCTAATGGATACCAGGCCGGAACATCAGGTTTCTCAGATTAAAGCCAGAGACCCTTTAGGTCAAAATTGACTCTCAGTGACCAATCATGTCATCAGAATTAATTTGAGTAACTGCTTGTTGAGATCAACCTGTTCGGACTCCACCACTTTGCAGTGTCTCATTTCTCATGCTCCAAACTGTGATAGATGGAAATAGACAATTCCACTCCGGACTGCCTGTTAATCACTTTGGCATTTTTCTCCCAATGTGCCAAATATTTCTTGGTGTTCAGAATTTTCATTTGCATGCTAATGAAGGTGAAGGGCAGAAGCCACTAATTACAATCCAGTAAAGGCCTGCCTAATGGTCCACTAAAGACATAGCATGGCTGAGCCCATAATTCCATTATGCAAATGTATAGTCAAGAGTGGAAAACCCACAGTCATTGCAAGCTAGATTGGCTGTTGCTGGACGTCTTTGCACTTGATAAGGATATAAAACAATATACTTGTCTCTGTACCCTCTGTGAGTAATGTCCAAGGACATACTGCAAACACACCTTCCTTATCTCCGCTTCCTGATCAATGACCATGTCCGTAATCACAGCAGAACTGAGCACTGGGGCAACGAAACCATGTGCATTTGTTACAACTTGATTATTTTGGCCATTTTATACTTGCGGTGGAGGCCACAGACCCCCACATAGTAGCAGCAGCAGCGCTAATATAAATTTACATCTCATAATTTCAAGTATATAAGTTTCATTTGCAGTCAGCCACACTCCAGACATTTAATTTTACACATTTTCACAATGTGGGGTAGATTAGTTTTCGGTTGTATTAATCCTTTTTCTTTGTCACCACGTCTGTAGTGACGCCCTTCCTGGGCAGCAGAGGGCGCTGCCAAGGGTGGAAGACAGTGATGTCCTTTGGGGGCCACGTGCTGCGGTCTCGGAGGGTTAAGTTTGCTTTTCTTTGCAGTATTTGAACGCCCTTGTTTTCCCCTTTTGTGTAATTTGGTTTGGCCAAGCCGCTATGTGTATGTTCCAGCATGTCTCATTTTGTAAGGTCAGTTTTCTTAGGTTAACGCCTTGTTTTTTTGTTCTTATTATTTTGAATGCAAAGCTATTTTATTCACCTCGTTCACAGACCTAGTCGTTAAGTTCTCGGGTTGTATAATTTTGTTTTTTGTTTAATTTCTCCAAACTCCTGCTTTCCTATTTGCCTCACTGCTTGGTCACTGGCACTTGTACTCCACTAAATGTTAAAGGGAAAAATCTATATTTTCACATGGGTCATTGTACTTTTACTTTGGATACTTCCTTTTAATGGCGATTACATTTTCAGTGCAGGCCATTTAACGTGCAGGTAACTAGCCACTCACAGATCGAAAAATCAGCCAGGACTGAATTGGCATGGCATATTTCGCCATGAACGCAAACTACGGCAACGGACACATTTGTGCTTCCTGTGACTGCTTCACAGTTAAAAAAAAACTAGCCAAAGTTTCCTATAAGTTGAATGTCTTGAATCTGAAGCACAAGTAGCGCTGGTACCAGTTATTATCCAATTTCAAACAGTCATTTTGGATACAGCCATTAGTTCAAATAAACCTGCCGTGTGTGTGTGTGTGTGTCTGTGTGTGTGCACTCTGACACCCGCGCGGCCAGAAGCAAAAACTGCGTGCAGCAAGTTTTGAGTCATCTGATATTTTCTTATACCTGCCCAGTGAAAAATACCTGTAGCTGCTTGTCGGCGTGTTGAGGTTAAGTGTCAAATCCCCACTCACCAGCCGAATCCTGTGAGAGATCCGCAGAACAGCCGCCGGAAGAACTTTCTGCGAGGACAAATCATTACGGTGACGGGACAACATACTGTCACCAGCATGGCAGGCGAGAGCTTTTTTTTTTTTTACCTCAGAAGCTCAGATAAGATCAGAAACTGCTTAATTTGTGTTTCATCCTTGCTAGATTAATTTTAAAGGTGAGGCTATATGCACTCGTAATTTGCAGTGAAGGGCATATTGGCTTGCACTCTTGCGCTTGATTTACATAATTAATTTGGGGAAACGGGCGAAAATGTTGTGACTGAAGTGCCAAAACATCCACAAATTACCCTCACGAATATCGGTTTATGCCACTGAAAGGATCCGATGTTAATGTCTGAATACTCTGCAGGCTCGGCTAATTATACATATTCATATATTAAAAAAAACACCTTTGTGTGTTCATCATTCATTTTTCGACACACTCTGCTCTCATTCAGATCCATACACACACACACACGCGCGCGCGCAGAAAAAAAAAAAGAGCCTTCCTCCAAACAGCTATGATTCCGTCATTGAGAGGGAGTCAAGTGTCTGATTTGCAGCAACCTGCCAATGATCACAGCATCCCTGGGGGATGTGCCGCCGCGCAGCAGGTGACAGTCATTTAAACATACTGGCTCGGATTCGGGTTTGTACATCAAAGAGGAAGAAACGGCGCTAATCTTTATTCAGGCTCATGGCGTTCTCTTAGGTATCCCGCGGACCCTTGGAACACTTATCCATATTTCAAGCCGAGGTTATAGTTTAAAATATTATAAATAAAACAATGATTCATTTTACTTTTTTTTTTTTTTTTTTTTACTCCTCTTCGCTCATGATGTGAAACTACGAGGCCGCGTTGGAGTGCATATAAATCCCTTGACAAGTGCCATTCGAGCTTTTGTTCTTGAGCCAGGGTTTGCGGCAGGGGACAAACTGGGAGCATTTGAGCTTCATCCCATCAAATGTAGTCACATCTAATCCAATTTGAGCAGATGAATGATTGTGTTACGTCGTATGAATATGGTATTTCAGCCTGATATGCAGCTTATGGTGTTCTGCTATGTTCAAGCAGATCTGACTCATGCACTCCGCAGACTTCAGATGCATAAAAAAATATGGCTGCCCATACTTTGCATGTCACCTGCAAAGTATTTCAATCTAGACTGCTATAATGTGTGTGTGTGCGCCTCCCAATTTTCAGATTACAGACTGTAAATGCATATTGAGGGAGAAGTTATACAACCCAGTCGGCCACCACTGACAAAATATCAAACGAGCCATAACCGAATGGTCCCGCGGGATACATGGGACAATCGAGTCCTAGCCAAAATATAACCTTTGACAAAATCGCTGTTCCACCTGTAGATATGAAAATGTTTTTGTATTGTAAACAACAGTAGCAGCTTTGATGGGTTAGTATGCAGCTCAGGAATGGCAATAAACATCTGAGGTCCAGTAGCACACAGAACTGTGCATCCTCGCAGCAGCCTGTTGAAAAGTGAATCCAGCTGAAGGAAGCCACGAAAGGAAAACTGGCTGCACTTAACTTTATAACCCCTGCATGCACTAAAATAGCATATGAGATTGTATGGTAGGCCTAATTATAGCTGCAATCACCAAGGGAGAACTGACAATGTCCCAGAAGCCAAAAGTCCAAAGACCTCGCACATCTGCTTTGAAAGACAAAAGAAAACAATAAAACTTTTCTTTCCAGTCCATATGGCCAATTATAAGAGAAATCCTTAGTGAGTTTTGCCTTAATTATTTCTCTACCTCGCACAATGAATGGAATCATTTTACCGTAAAGGACTTCTAATCAAGGAAAAAATGTCATATTGTGGATGTTCATTGAAGGCGATGTCTCCCTCCCCAGCGTCGAAGAGTTTCCAGGTGCAGATGTGTTTAAGTGCACCTTGCTGTAGGCATTTGTGCGGCGAGGGGTGGGGGGGTGGGGAGAAAAAATCCACATGTTGTGCATGCGTCTGTGGGAATGTATTATGAATAAATAAACACACTGTCAAATGCAATTCCTCCGGGTGCTTTACAAAGCAGCCTCTTGATGTGAATAAATGACTGTGGTTCCCAGGATTGAAATCTGGAGAAATGAAAGGCCTGCAGCAAGCGCTTATTTAGTTATCCCACTCCGCAACAAGCCAGTCACTCACTTGCTCCTCGGGGACTGTATCATATCAAATATACGCACAGGTGTACATGAAGCCATAAGCCTGATCCCCGCAGATTATGCATAAATTCTGTCTTGTCAACGCTTGCCTGAGCGCCGCTCCTCTCATGTCCTCTCACTTTCTCCGCGCTCTTGTTTAGCCGATCAGCGCTTATTTGGAGTGAAAACCTAAGAAGGCCAGACAACTCTTATGTTAGCCCGCCAAGTCTCATGTGTTTGCCAACTGTTTTGAAGAATTACGGAGCGAGGACTAAAAAAGACTTGAATTCATTGCCTCTCACAACTTGCTCGCTCAATACACCGAGGAGATCTCAGCGAGAACCGTCTTCTTTTAACCCCCGTCAGCTAATATACTCCGGCAAAAAAAAAAAGAAAAAGCAAACAAACTTGGCTTCCTAGCCTATCCACATTGTTCTCATTTGTGATGACTTCGTCTTTAATTAAATGTCATTTTTTTTTCTCCCACAGCCAACCTCCCATTTAAAAAAGAGAAATCCCTCCAATTTCCTCAGACGGCAGCCATCCGAGTCGCTTTCCCCGTCTTTCACCAGTCCTGCTGGTGTCCTTGAGCGGGAGCCGTTTGTATGAATGAGCCCAGTCATTTTAAGGAATAAAGTGCGAGAAGAGAGACATTTAGCCTTGTGCTCCTCTTGTCTTTTCTGCAATCAAACCTCGCGCGCTGCCGCTCCCAGCTCGCAGTGCCTGAAACGCAACACTCGGTGCATAGCAATGGCCCCGTCCTCAGATGCTGTTGGCCCATGCAATCCCTCTTAGTCATTCTTCATTACACAAGAGATAGAGAGGCTCATCCTACCCCATATTGCTGACTCTTTTCCCAGTGCAGGTATTTACATGGTCTGATCTCTCTCTCTCTCTCCCTCTCTGTTTTTCTCTTCAGCTGTCATTATGAAGATGTGTCCGCACCGGCGCCCTTTTATTCCCTTTTTCTATGAACCAAAGGAAGAAAAAGGAGGCCGACACTCGGATGTTTGCTCATCCTCGGAAATGTGGGCTGGAGACAAATCGGGCCGACATTTCAGGCGCGATGCCAGCGTTCTGCCATATTTCCTGTCATGGACCACAAGAGACTCCCCAAAAAACAACCCTGTCCCAATCCCAAGATGCGTGCGCTCCTGCTGGAAAAGTCGGCTTTAACAGGTTCCTGCATGGTAACAATGGAAACCCACGCCGCAGATGAAGGCGATAGTAGCTGTGAATTAATTTCACCCGGCACTGCAAAGCGTTCATCTCATGGTGGCTCTGTCAGTGGAATTCATTTTCTCTCCGCAAGTATCTGCCAAAGACGTCATGGTAGTCCATCCCATGGTTGTTAGGATATTTCAGACGTGACCATACCGGGGTCTGATTTACGTCCCCCGAGACACGCTACAAGCATGGCATTAAAAAAAAAAAAAGGTCAGTAATTTCCTAAACATTACTCAAACTGCAGCCGGTGTCCCCTCAGGGATCAATAAAATGTTTCGGGTTCTACATAGCTAAACAGAGCTATTTCAGTTGTGGTTTTTGACAGTTCTGATGTAATAATGTGACCTTCTGGTGTGAGGATTGAGTCAAACTTTACGACATTGACCATATTCAGGGTGATGAAGGAACATATTACCCAGAGCAAAGGAATATCAGGGTTTGGCCACATAGATTGTTTTTTTTTTTTGTATTTGAAATAGTTGTTGGAAATGAAAAAAAAGGCACATAACCACCTCTCGACAACCGTTTTTATTTGTGATTTTTTTTTTTTTAATGCGCCAGCATTTTGGCAAATTTGTTCAGCAAACGGCTTGAAATCGAGATGGACAGTCCTTTACCGGGAAACACTGTGTTCTACCTCCGTTCCATTTGTACGAATGTGACAACTCTCTCCGCGGAGCAAGTTATTATACAACTTGAAATAGAAAAGCACTATTCTGTGAAATAATTCCACATAAAAAGCAGAGGTGGGTGTTCTGCTTTGATTTGAGACAGCTGTCCTTGCACGAAGCGCGAGATTGTTTTAGCTCTGTTTTTCAGACCTAAATTGTCACCTGAGGTGGAATTAGATGCATTCGAAGGTAATCAGTGATTCGGTGTCTGACATAATCTCCTCAAAACCGCTTGAACAAAATGTGAAAATAAAATGCTTGTGACAACTCCTCATGCATTTATGCAATAGATCAAATATTAGGGTGTTACAACAAGTTGACATATGTGCCGCAACCTCCCTGAAGTCACAACACAATATTAATCTCTCACAGCTATAAATGGATCTGCAAAGCGTCTGTTATTGTTTGATAAGTCCCACCATGAAGAGATTTCGGTGTGCTGCCTGACATTGATGCTGGATTAGGGTTGAACTGGCTCCAGAGCGACTAAATCGCACAACACTGTCTAGCTTGCAACAGTTGTTCCCACCGAAAAAAGAAAAAAAAAAAAAGAAAAAGAAAGGGGTCTTCCTCCTGCTCTTTGCCTGTACCCTCAAAATTAATCGCACCCTTTTACGTGACGCGCCTCCGTCGGCATGAGCGTTTTATTTTCGGAGCATGACAGCTGGATTGCAGTTGTTTCAGCTCTCTCGACGATCGCTATTTGGAACGGCTTTTTATTCCGGCGCTGGCAGTCAGTGCCGCCTGGCTTGACAAATAACCCTTAAGCGCTTTCCACCTACTACAGTGATCCAAGAATATGTGGTGCACTTCTGCAGTCCCTCGCTCGCATTTGATAAGACAGCGAGTGTTGAATATGCCTCCCGACAATCAACTTCATCGACCCTCTGCTGCTGGTTTTCAGATCAGATACAAAGAGGCCTTTGGGGCCCTGGTGGCAGATGGTCTTAAACAAGAGCTGGGTGGTAAGCTTTGACTGACAGTCCCTCAGAGGCCCCCACTACCTTCCCAGTCTCAGTGATGGCTTAATGGTGTCAACAGGAGAGAAGAGGTCCTGCCTCCTTTATCTGGACAAAATCTTAGGCCCATCACCTTCTCTGTTTGCAGTAATTGTGGTAGCAGTGTGGACTCTGCAGGGGGAAAAAGGCAAAGTAAAAGCCAAATCAAAAGGCTCAGCTTCAATCCACTTGACCGAGTGGGTCAATGGAAATAAATGACTTTCCTTTGACCGGCTGTACATCCATCTCCTCAGTGTCACTACCGTCAAGGAAACTAGGGCCTATCTCTGCTGCACTCCTGTTCTGATAAAATGGAAACAGACTGTTTGTTACCAAAAAAAAAAAAAAATAAAAGGGGGGAAAGGAAGGGAAGGGGAAAAAAAAAGAGAAACTGTTACACCTTTCTGCCCGCTCCCTTATCAATTAGAAGGCGTCCATCTGTGGACGGCGTCGCCGCGCAGCCGCCTCCCTCGCTGTTGATTAACACAGGCAGGATTAATAGGAGAATGAGCCAGATGCGGGAACCATGAGGGGAACTTAAGGAGTGGTAGAATCCGAGCTGCACACTGGGTCCACGCATCTGGCAATTTCAAGTTCAAGGATCTTTTGGCGTTCGGCTGCATGTGTGTGTGTGCGTGCGTGCGCGCATGTGTGTGTTTGTGTGCTTGTGTGCATCCTCTCCCCACCTGAGAAACGAAGGCAAGGCGGTGGTATTGGCACAGGAAGACGTGGCAAGTGGCAAAGCAGATGGCTCTCTGCTCACCATCATTTCCTCTCCCATAATGCTTCGGGAGCGTGGCGCACGGAGCACATACCGCATTCTGGTTCCCCTCGGGGAGCGGCGGCTACAGGGCACTCGTTTTTAAACGGCGAACAAGCCCGCGCATTGCACGGGAGCTCTAATTGTTTACCCACGTAGCCTGATCCTTTGCGATATTTTTCTGGCATCAGAGAGCACCTGCAGAAGAATAAGTGACATTTGCAGTTGATAATACCGTCGCCTGCCTGTTTAGCCACCTGCCTCGTTAGCCACCTCGCGCTCTTTGCCAATGTACCAGCCGACAAAATCCAATAGGGCCATTTCATGATGTTCCCCTTCTTCCTGGCTCCCACGGTTCTCTATTCTTTTCATTGGCTGCCCAGGCACCAGATGGATCCCGTCGTCTCTGCTCCACCCCGGGGCTCTTTCTCTCACTTTAGAGTGGGTGGACAAGACCTGTTTACACTGCCACACACACACACACACACACACGCTCTCTCTCTCTCTCTCTCTCTCTCTCTCTCTTCCCTTTTTATCGCTTGCACATAATCACTTGAACTGTCCAACTTGTCCAGGGGAAAAAAAAAAAAAGAAAAAAGAAAAAAAAAAAGCCACATTTTGATTTTTACTACCGCACTTCTGTCAGACTTTGCATGCAAACTACAAACCACTCCTGCTCACGCTCGTCATCCTGCCTCAGAAACGTCCATCTAAGGTTACTTGAGGCTTGATGACAGAGGAAAATAAAAGACAAATGCTTTTTCTGCTCATTGACTTTGACAGAAATTCATGCGTTCGCTTTGTGCTCCGAGTCCACACAGCGGCTCCTGCAAATAGCAGATGGCATCTAGTGTGGATACTTCCACTCATCTGCTGCCCTACTTCTGCTGACTTCACTGTTGCCACAGGAGCTCAGTGGTTCTACATATT
The DNA here is from genome assembly GCA_901007715.1 of Dactylopterus volitans. Taxonomy (NCBI): domain Eukaryota; kingdom Metazoa; phylum Chordata; class Actinopteri; order Syngnathiformes; family Dactylopteridae; genus Dactylopterus; species Dactylopterus volitans. Next base: position 56,179 of record CAAKHG010044242.1, read on the forward strand.
TCTTCAGGTATGTAGACACATGCTGGTTAAGCATTAGAATGACCCCCCCCAAAAAAAAAGAAAGACAAGAAGACATTCACACAAAATATATGAAATACCTGAAGCAGCGCACTACAGGGACTGACTATAAAAATACATGCATGGTTAGGTCCTTGCAGGAGCTCATCGGGGCACTCCTCCCTGCGGTCTGTAGATGGCAGAGAAGAACGGGGACAGTGCAGGTGAACTCGCACGTCTGACTTTTCAGCTAAGTGAACATGGCTGATTTTCATCAAATTTAAAAAAAAACAAAAAAAACGAAAGGAATTATTATAAATGACAAAAAGAGGATGCTGTCAGATAAAGGCAGTCTTGAGGATGATTTTCCGTCCCAATCTTACGCCACAATGCAGTGCGAGTCAAATTACCGCGGAGGATGACAACCTGCCATCCATCAGTATTTTACCAACACTGGTATGATTACACATGCTGTCACCGGGTAGCATAAATCAAGCACTACACCTTTGAGGTTATAGAATAAATCATCAGACATTAGCAAAGCCTCTCCATTTTTTCCAATAATGAAGACAGGTTTATACTCATCTCACATTCAGCCTAATATAAAACCCCATGGTAAATAAACCACGGTTTTTAATGCACTCACTAACTCGCCTCGTGATGCGCCCGAGCTGTAAATAATCATTCCCTGTCGATATATTTCACCACAGACGGGTCAAAAGGCATTTTCTGTGCGCCTTCTACTCCAGCCAAGAGGAGCTGCTGCTGCAGGTGTTTGTCTCCGCGCGGGTGTGTGTGTGTGCACGCGTGCCTGCCTGCGCGTGCGCATGTGCGTGTGTGTGGGTAAGCGCATGCCTACGAGTGTCTGCGCCTGGCACAGCACCACGGCAATGTAATTGGCTTTCGAAGAGCGGTAAACAGGACTGCAGCCACGTGGAGGGCAGCTGAAGATTGACCTTCAGAAAAGTGAAGGAAAGGAACGAATGGGTGGCCGCCTTGGGCACCTCGCTGTGCTGGCTGTCATCTAACTGTAGCTTCGGTGCTGTAATTTTTACTTTTTTTTTTTTTTCCCCCCCTTCTCCTCCTGTTGGGGTCAAGGTGTGGTGAGGTAAGATAATCAAATCCCACCTCTGATATCCCCATTACTCATATGGAGCACTTTGTAGGGTGGACACCTTCCTCGGGGATCACTGGGTTCCTCGTGTGATTGAGGTCATCCATGTTTCTCCCTCTGATAAGGCTGGGCATTGTGTCTTGTCTGCAGCATTGCACTCTTTAGCACTGGAAGTGTGATTACTACACCATCTGCAGAGGTGAAAGCAAGACACCCGCTGAGAGCTTGTAAAAGGTGTCAGAGGCAGGGTGACACCGCTCTATGAGGTTTCAGCCGGCGATTTTTTTTTTTTTTTTTTGTTACCGTCCTCACTGAGGAGAGAGACGTCACACCCCGTGGCTGCTGGCGTGGGCACGCTGACAGGCTATTTGTTGAACTAATTGCTCGATGCATATTATAATGTGGCTGCGCGCTTGTGTTTGCACGCGCTTTCCGTGCATCTGTGTCATAAATCAAAATTCTCAGCGTCGCAAGCTGTGGAATATTTAAACAGATATGCCGGTGGATTACGCCGCTTCGCCCTCGCTCTCCCACACCCGCCTTCACCCAGCATACACACTCCATCGCCATCTGCCCGTATATATACAGTATTAATGGGAGCCAATAATGGGCGTATGCGTGGTTTACAGCTCTAGTTTATGATGGATGGCGGAGAGTGTAATTGGGAATAACGAGCCTGTTATTGGAGTATCATTTCCTTAACATGTAGATGAAATGAGCACAAGCTGCAAGCGGGTTTACAGCAGGTATGTCACCGAAGACCAGAAGGTGGGATGGGACTAGTTTTCCCGAGAGGATTCATGATCATAATGCCGCCGGCCGCGTCGACCCTTTTCCCTTCCTGTCCCGAATGCTCTCTTTTGATGAGCACAAAGAGCAGTGAAGTGGAGTGGGCGTGATTAGCCTCAGCCAAGATGGCCGCCCCTGCTCGCTGATAACTTTCCTCCACTCAATCTTAATTAGCGAGCCGGGATGCTTCCGCAGGTTTGATGAGGTCAAAGTCATTCATTTTCCAGCTCAGTGGGGACCCCTCTCGCATCTCCCTTTTGTATTGACACTCTAGGATAATCATATCAGTGACCTCTACCTCTCGCTCGGCTACGTCTCGGCTTCTCGCCTGAGCTGCGAGGGGATCAACCAATACCGCGAATGGAGAGACAGAGTGAGAGAGACAGAGAGAGAGAGACAGAGAGAGAGAGAGAGACAGCGAATCAATCCAGTCTGAAGCTTCCACTGACAGAAGAAAGCCAGGGTGAGCACGAGTCTGTGTCGGCTGATAGTTGGATGATGGTGAAATTTTCACATTTAGTCATTCGAAAAGACAGGCGGTGAAGAGAAAAGGAAAAAAGAAAAAAAAGAAATGTGTGTTTGTTGAGGGAGGAGATGAAGTCGACTTTTTTTTTTTTAAATTTTGTCCATTATGACGGGATTTTATATAAGATACGACAAGATAATAGAAGGTAATCCTTTTGCAACTTAAAGCATCAGAGGGGGGAGCGAGAAACATGGAATTCAATATGGATAAAAGATAAGCTCAATCACAAAAGCAGTCGGAAAGCAATGAAATATGTACAAGGATAGAACATTTTAAAGCACGAAAAACAAGAAACAACAACAACAGCAATTGCGCAGTGCTGAATGGCGCATTGTGAAAAATGTAAATATTGTATGTGTGTGTGTGTGTGTGTGTGTGTGTGTGTGTGTGTGTGTGTGTGTGTGTGTGGGGGGAGTAAGCAACCTTGGCTTTGCAAAAAGTCATCTGCAGTACTCGGAGACGCAGACATGCTTCACCAAAAAAAAAGCAAATCGTTAACTACATGCATGCACGCATACTGATTTGATTGTATTACCCGCAATTGCACCGAAACTCTAAAAGTACACGCCGACAGGTTTCAATGACTGCCATTTATAATAATTGAGAATGTGGCGAACTTTTGTTTCATACAGTTTGCGACGGGAATTCCCCAGGGCACCACCATCGAAAGTTGCTCGTTTCTGTCACGGGGGAAACTACAATCTGTTACAAATTTGTTTTATTTCTTTTAGCTGTCTGTCATCCCCATCAGTTCTGAGAACATCAAACTCACCAAAGTATCTGCTGCAATGATGCTGCAATGTTTTCCCAATGACTGGGGCTTTGAAAATGAGAGAAAAAAACAAAACAAAAAAACAATAAAAGAAACAACATGCTTTAACAAACCACACGTATCCCTAGAGTTGATTTCCTCACACAGATCATTATTATTTGATCCCCCTTCCCAAATCTCCATAACAAATGCAGTGATGTAATATGACCAGCAGTCGTAGTCGTCTCGTCTTCAAGGCAACAGCGTGAGACAGAAGTTTTTTTTTTTTTTTGTGGGTGGCGGTTTCTTTAAGCGCACACACACACGCACACACGCGCGCTTACGCTGTGCACACATAACCGAAAGCCTCGCATCCTCCACACACTCGCGCACGCCCGCCGACACCGCAGTCCCATATCTGTATCCAGCATTACCTAAAGACTCCTGGGCCGGCGTCCCCAAAGGGCTGGTCTGTGTGCAGGGACGAGGGCTTGATGGAGTGGAGAAGGACAGCAGGGAGACAGACTCCACGGCCGGCGGGACCTGGACTGTGACATATTACCTTTAGAGAGCAGCAGCAGCAGGGCTACTCACATGAAACCTATTAGAAGAGGCGTCTGCAGCCAAACCGCACACAGCTCAGGTGTATATGAAAGTCACCATCATGCCATTACTGGCAGCGCGCACTTGCACTCTCCCTCTGTCTATGTGTCCGCGCGCACGCTTGTGTGTGTGTGTGTGTGTGTGTGTGTGTCTCAAGCAAAGAGCAGCTAGTTGTCTATTCAAATTCACCGGCCGGTGAGAGGAGGCATTAAAAATACATTTGCATGTGTACATAATGCAGGCGTTTTACGGCGCCTATAAATACATGTAGGCTCAGTCGTCACGTTTGTGCACATTCACTGCCCGAATCACACAGACACAACACACGCTCGGCTGCCATTGGCTGGCTGAGGGGAACACACTGTGCCTGTAATCATAATCTGCCAGGCCTATAGCAGCGTCGTGCCATTAATAACAGACAACCCTTTGCACATATTATGCTGATATCCCCCAGTCCTCGAGCTTTTGACTGTGACTAAGACCATAGATCACTGCGTTAAGACCTAAACATATGGGCATAGATCCCCACATCAAAGCAGATTAGCACGTGTTCGTTTTGGACTATAAAAAGTGCAGAGCGTCGCACGCGCAGATGTTTGGATTTATGCAAACTTTGAGTGAGCGAGTGAGACGGAGGGCTGGAATAAAAATGGGGCCGCGGCGGTGAACGAACGAATGAATGAGTGAATGAATGAATGAATGAAAGTGGTGTCCTTGAAGTAATTACTGCAGAGCACAATGCTGCATTGTGGTCTCGCACTTACAAATATAAAATGGGCGGAAAAATTTGGCTGCCCTTGTGTGGATTTGACAACAGCAATGGATATGCGACGGGTAGGGTGGGGTAGAGTGGGGTGTGTGTGTGTGTGTGTGTGTGTGGGGGGGGGGGATTACCATAAATTTGTTTTTTGTATGAACGTATTAAGAGTTGAAGAATGTAAAGAAGAGATTATTACAATCTCCGGGTGTCAGGGGATTTCTTGCGTCACTGTGTGTTTCTATTTTTCCTCTAGAGAAATGTAAGGAAGGATCGGATGGTGCGGGAAGAGATTCGCTGCCGCAGATGGAATTCATTCATCTGAATGGCGGGAAGCACGAGAGGCTAATGTGACGATGACGTGTTGTCAGACTGCGCCTCTGTTATCTTGTTTCCAGATCGTGTTCTGTAACTTTTATTCTTTAATGGAATTCTCTATTCTAAAAACGCTTGCAGTCGTCTTTGGGGTTGAGTCCAGCGGATAATTTACAAATATTGTCAGATAATCAAATATGCATTTATAGCGGGGAGGCAAAAAAAAAAATTGTACCCCACCCCCCTCCAGCTCAGCCACATGTAATGCTGCTAGCTAAAAAAAAAAACCAAAAACTGGAAAAAAAAAGTGACAGTGACGCTCAGCAGAAGTCAGGAGATCAACAAAGATTGCAAAAACAATGAATGTCCATGCTACAAAAGCTAATGGTAATCAATCAAATAGATGTAAAGACTTTTCATTGTCAGCCCCCCCCCCCCCACCCCCCCAAAGTCATTGGGCTTCATCCACTGAGGTTTGTTAATGTTTAAGGGGAAAAGGGAAATTCCGGCATTTCTAAACCAAACAACGAACATAGCACGGGGTTTACAGGTTGCATTGTTTTATACTTCCACCATGCTATCCCCCTGTGCAACACCCCATATTACGGAGATATAAATTAGAAAAAAAAAAAAAAAGGAAGAAGAAAAAGGAAAAGAAAACCTCGCCGATAAGTGGCAACCGTGAAAAAGGCTGCATCCAAAATCCAACAGGCATTTATCCGCTGTCAAAGTATGTCTATGAGAGTGCTTGTTTTTGGCAACATTATTATTACAATGCCTGCAGAGATAAACATGTAATAGACATCTCCCTCAAGGGGAAGAATCGCTCTGACAAATGGAGTGAGTTTTTGCAGGATGAGTTGGAGAACAAAAAGTGCGCCGTGCTGTTATCTAAAAAAAAAAAAAAGGAGGGAGAGGGAGAGAGAGAGAAAGGAGCGTTGGGGGATGGGGAAAGGAAATTCACAG
>CAAKHG010044242.1:62232-73037 GCA_901007715.1 Dactylopterus volitans
CATCAGAGAATTTAAAAAAAAAAAAAAGGATGAAGAAAAAAAACAGTGATTCATGTTTGGGAATCTACGAGTTGTGGCTAAAAAAAAAAAAAAAAAAAAAAGTTGCACTACTATGTCATTTTTTTGCGAGCAGTTGTAGCTAGTTATGCTAGCTGCACGTGGATGAGGACACCACAGTGCGACTTGCTGGCCATCGAGTTTCTGATCAGGAATATGCTAAGAGCTTGAATTCTTGCGTTCCCCTCGTGTTGTGTCCCATCAAAAGTGTTCGCCCTTGTCACGTTCAGCCCTTTCCGTCAAGTTAATGTCATACATGCACTTCCTGTTTTATTTTGGTGTTCACCTCTCCCTGTCGTTTCGGATCCTGACTTCCTCCCTTTGTGTGATTTTCCCAGCTGTGAGAGTCATTACCCCGCCCCTGATTTGTTTCACCTGTGTTTCCCTACCTCCTGCATAAATAGTCGGTGTCTCCTTTGTCTCGTGCCAGTCTCGTCCTGTATATTTTAGTCTCACGTCAAGAATTTTCTGCTCGTCAAGTTTTCACTTGTGTCTTGATAGCAGTTTTTGATCCTCTATGAGAGCATTCTCAGTTTGTGACTAGTGCTCAAATAAATCCTCTTTTGCCTTTGAGTCATGCATTTGAGTCCGCTCCTTGTTGTGTGTCAGGGTCGTAGCACCTAGCATCATTTCACCAATTTGTCCCATTGGACAAAAAAATGCTCCTTTGTGAATATCTAGACACACACACACACACAAAAAAACCAGAAACAAGATCCTTGGTTAAAAACACTAGATTCAGAATTACATGGCAATCCAGCCATTTCAGTTTGTATCCAAACGGTGAATGAAGAAAATCTGTGAATGGAAATGCCCTCATAGAATGTGCTTTTAAAGGGAATCAAAAAGCAGTCCTTCAGGGCTACATTCAAATAGTTTAAAGGCAATGCTTTAATAACTAGATAGTGGACCTTGATTGCTGTTACCCGAATAAAACAACCACCATTGCTCGAGCTCAAAGGTGTGGCATTATAGTCGAATCGTAATCTCCAAACTGTGGAAACTGTGGATGAGCCTCAGATTAGAGACACTTGATGTTATCTTGGCCTTGTCTAACAATAGCACGGTGGCGAGATAACTTTGGGCTTCACCTTGGTGGCTTTCTCTCGCAGTGGTGACTTTTTAAACCTGGCACCTTTCCATGGTAACAGGCAGCTCGACGGAGGCTCATGTTGAGACTGTGAGATCCACTGTTAGGGGGAAAAAAAAAAAAAAAATCATTTCCAAATCAGCTAAAAAGTATTGCTCGTAAACAACTGACTAATTAATAGAGCCGTTCGTGGGCATGCCTTTGAAATATTGTCAGCCCACAAGAGGCTCAGCAGGGCATCGCCGTCATGACACTTGGCTTCCCCAGACGATACGCGGCGTACGTTTGTAGCCTTTCCAGACCACTTGCGCTGTCTGCCAGTGCATGCCATGCAGGTAGACTGCATTAGCTGCCGCAGCTTATCAATTATGAATGCAACATGTTGCATATTTAGTGGAATTAATTTGCCGGGCTCCCAAGAGTGATTGACGCAGCGGAGTGCCGCCGTGATCTCGCACGGCTCTCGCAGCCGACGAGACAGACCGAGTGAATAACAAACGTCTCCACATTCTCAGCCAGATGACACGTCAGCCTATCAGTTTAAATGTGTCTGCGGTGTGTCTTAATGCCGTGAAATTGATAAGCCCGCTGTATATATTTAGAGCCTCGCAGATTTAACCTCATACCTCTCTTCCATTAGAGAGTACGACTTAAGATTTTCAGTGGAAGCAGTTTTGAGGCATATTCCTATTAGAATGTATCAAAAAAAAAAAATACTATTCTAATGTTACAGGGGAAGTAATGATCTTCGCAGAGACGCGTGCGGCTCTGCAGGCTGTCTCAGCTCTATGGAGAGCGCCTTTCAAGGTCCTTATCCCCCACGGCTTTTATTTCACTGCACTCTTATGGCTTGTCATTTCTGGCCACAGCGGACAGGTGTTTTCGGCAGAAAAAAAAGCTTTTAAAACCAACTGTAGTCTATCTGCCTATAGCACCAAAAGGCTTTCTCCAGTGGCTGGCGGACATCAAGAAGCGTGAACGCTAATTGAATGGTAATTATTGCTTAGTATCTGCTGGATGTGTAAACACATTAGCCATATCAACTTAAAAGGTGAACGCGTTTCACAGCGTTGCTCCCGCTGCCCCCTGGTTGCAAAACATCTGTTGTTGTAGGTTGAAGAATTTGCAGATTTGGACTGAGGCACATGAGACTCAAAAGATTTGCTCAGTTCTCTGCTACCATATTGCTTTTTTTGTTTTTTTTTCCAGTTAAATGCAATATCCTGCATACTGGAAAACCTGCGCTGTGCATGGCTTTGTTTACATTGGGCTTCTCATGCATAACAAAATGCAGCTAAAGGTATTACAATCGGAATTCACAAGACCTTACAAAATAATCCAAGAATTACCCTTGGGTAACATAAAATGAGCCTTGCGCTTTGGCTCTCTCTGTTTATTAAAACATTGTGTAATGCAGCATCAATCCACGTCTGTGCACAAACAACATGTCATTTACGTCTGCTCCGGAAAGCATTCATCGCTCAGCTTTGCGGCATTTTTTTTTCTCCCTCTTTTTTCCCCTTCTTCTTCTTCTTCTTCTTTTTTTTTTTTTTCCGTGAGGAAGCGGCTTGAAGCTGTCAGGGGCTCCATGGCGATAACAACCTGGGGTGGAGAATGACACCTTGAGAGTGACAGATGAAAAGGAATCAAATTCTCCCCGGAGCCAACTGTATGGAACAGATACAGCCTCTCCCCCGTTCCTCTCCCCACAAACAGGCCATTACATTAACTTATTCAAATAGGGGGTCAAGCCTTGGTTTAGACACCAGACCTGTCCTGACGCGCAAAAGCCAAGCGCGGGGAATAGAGCGAGCGGGAGTTTGGGGGAAGAAAATTGAGTAATTGTACTTCTGAATTAATGCCTTTTAATCTCTCCTTCAGCCAGTGAGTGATAATGACAAAGCAAGAAAAGGACAGATAGCATTGAGAATTTGCAAGACAGTGAACATTCCTTTGCAAAAAAAAAAAAAAAAAAGAGACTTAGCGCCCCGTTATGAGGGGCTACCAGGGCAATGAAACTGAGGAGCGCTTTGAAGAGAGCCCTTAAGAAGAGTCCCCTCATACTTAGGCCAAGCAGTCGCTGTAGCAACCAGTAGCCTAATCAAAGCGGTAATCAGGACTCCATGTCGCCAGCCTGGATCTGATACTTGTTATGAAGGATGCTCAAAGTGAAACCCAGCGCTCATCTCTGACCCGTCAATTAAGGTCGAGCGGGACGCATGTCGAGACAGAGTTTGTCTTGCTTTTATGCGGTGCCGCTGACATTCAAAGCAAACCGCGTCTTACTCCTTAAAGTTGAACCCAAGGAAAAGGTAAAGGTTGGGTGACTCAGGCATTGCTGCAGAGAAAGTACTCCGAGATTTCGCATTCTGTCTCTAACTCTCCTTGTCATTCTTCTTGGAGCCGGGTCCCATGCTGTGCTGCAGATTGAAGACACTGCGTTTGGAAATCAACTGCTTGGCTAGGTAATTTGGCTAATGGACTAATCTCAGCTAAACTTTTGTAAATGAGCATTTTATGAGGTGATTCTGAGAAAGAAACATTTCGCCAATGTCATGGATGATAAACATGCAATTGAGCAATCACATCAGAGCTGTACTACAGCTGTAGGGGAATGGAACTCTTCGTCCGTGTATCCCTCGCTGGTAATGATGACTCGATCTATTATATGGTTATCCAACTTCAATTTGATTTTTAGACCCAGTAAATCATCAAAATGACGGCTTATTGTTTTAGTTCTGATGAAGGGAGCTCAAAACTTCAAAACTGTTGCAATATGTTCACTCTGCGGAACATTTTATTTATGGTTATAAGAAATTCTATTATAATTTTCCAACTAATACCCCCGATGGAAATTGCCAAAGAATGTGCCCACATTTTTATGAACTTGTTTAGACGTGGGGGCTCACGGCAGACGACGGAACGCGCTTGACGTGCACCTGTGTAGCCTGTTTATGTTTGTTCCGGCGACTCCAGTGTCTTACTCGCTCGTGCTGTCGAGAGGGCAAGAGGAAAAAAAAAAAAAAAAAAAAAAACATTAGCAGGCCGACAATGTGCTGTTCTGCTCTGCAGTGTACATCTGCATAGGAAGTGAATTACTATGTACCTTGTTTCATTAGTCTGCCAGTCTGCCTATGGGAGACCAGCAGAGACCAGCTTCATCATGTAGGAGTCTGACAAATAGTCCACATTTGCAGGAATGAAATGATTAGCTTAGAGAGAGTTTTCATGAAAAAATAAAAATGCAAATATTATCAGGAGTGGTGACCAGCGCTCACCTAATGATTTAAAAGCCCCTTTGTAAGTGAAGGATTTATTGCGTGTACATTAAGGTCTTTTCTTGTATTCTCAGTCATTTTCACTTATCTCTTTGAAAAGTAACGCGGGACCAAATTCTTATTTGGACATTTTTACGAAGGCCATCAACCAATCAGGGCCGGAAAAGGGAGATCGCGAGCAAGGTAAGGGAGAGAGAGTTCCATCTGATTTTAATTGGGTGCTCTGCTGTATATAATGGCTGTATCTTTGTGTGCAAGTACCTCCAGCATTGCGTCTATTATGAATCTCCACAAAGCGTTCACAGACAGGAAGGCAATTTATAGCTGCACTTTCTCATTCTGCAACTCTTATTTTGTCCTTCATCCCAGAGCTCAGAAGGCAATTTCTGGCTATAGCGCAAACTTTGAAGCCAACATGGTCACTGAATGAACTGACAGACAGACAATATGTCGGTTCTGATTAGGACTAACTGGCGGTGTGATAGAGGAGGACAGGGCCAGTGAGGTCTGCCGAGATGTCTCCCTTCATACTGCTTGAAGGAACTCCAAATTGTCTCACCCTGGAGGTCAAAAGCACTCTGGATGCAAAGCTCCTTCCGCACACGCGCGCGCGCGCGCACACACGCACGCACACACACACACACACATGCATACACACCTTGTTTACCTGCTGACTGTGGATATTGCAGATCCATGTCCGGTCCTCCAGCAATGGGCCGGTGATTGGCAGGTAAGTGGCTGCTCTGTTTACAACATAGTCGTCTGATCCAAGCCCACGTTGTCCTTGACCTGAAGCTCCACCTGAGCTGCATAAATTTGGATTAAATGTCCTCCCCATCAAAGGTACCCAGAGGACTTGACTCTTTTGTTTTCCATCGCAACAATAACCCTGCGCATGTACTCAGACAGCTCTAATCACGAGTATAAGTACCGTAAGCCATGGTTGTTTTTCCTTAAATTTACTCTCTCTTTTGTTCCCTTTCCATAATAGCCCAATATGTCATGGCATTAATATGTAATAGAGTTGCAGCTTTATCAAGCTTTGTGATTATCGAATCATTCAGAGTTTAACCCCTGAGTTCTATTCGAGCCTCATTTCCCCGCTCTCTTGCATTGTTTGTGAGAACTACCTTAATACCGATTATTCACTTGACAGCATGGCACAACAAGTTTTTATTTGAATTTGGCACTCAAAGGAGTTTGTTACGAGCCGTGAAAGATAAGCCGCAGGCTGTTTATGTTGGAAATTTTTTGTGTCTTCATATTTTATGCTATGTATGCCCTCTCTACAACTTCTCGCAGATTGAAAGTCTGAGGAAAGGTGCCCAAAGGAGGCCTCAGCATTTGTGTGAGCAGATGACTGTGTGTGTAACCATGGGGACTTTGAGTGTGCTGTCTTATGAAAGTTTCTCTCCTGCAGGTGGTGCTGCGATGGCGGCTGGAGGACGGACGACTGTCACTCAACCCCCCTAATTTCTTGGTAGCCTCCATGGATTGTCTAAATGTGTGTCTGTGCCCACTCTTTCCCTTAAAAAAAAACACATGCTCAAGACCAAATGCATGGTTATATGCAAGAGTATCCTTCCACCCCTCCATTACGCCCCCACCCGACCCCCTTGCCCTCCGCCTGGCGGGAAGTACACCAGCCGTTCAGGTCACCAGGCTCCTCCGCTGCATTAAAACTTCACTCCGTTCCCGGGAGAGCGACACACGGCTCTGCTGTTTGATCTTTTGTTTGCGTCGCAGAATGCAGTACACTTTCACTGGACGTACAGATGCTCTCGCTCCGGAGGTATCACCGGTCCTGCCCTCGGGGAGCTTCATGTCGCTCTCATCCACCAACTCTGCAAGAGGTACCTATACGCTTCGCTTCTGAAATTTCAGGCAGGAGTCACGGTCAGGTAACCACCGGTGCCTCCACCATCACTTTGTTCCCCACCGTGAGCGTAGGTGTTGGAGGCTGTGTTGTGTTCCAGAGTAAACACTTCCAAAAGCTCATGATTTTCCCCTTTGACACTTTTCTTGACATTCATTCATTTTTTGTCCTCAGCAATTAATATCAGCTGAAGTGCACTGCTGCTACTTGATCTAATGTAATTATCAGAAGGTCATAAGTCCTTGAAAATGTCTTTGAAAAGCTTATTAGTCTGTTAAAGCATTTCTTTGTCCTTTCATCACAATAGTTTTGATAAAGCGGCTCCCTATTCTTTGTTGATCAGTGCATAATTTTATTTTCCAGAGATCTGGAGAAAAAGCAACTGAATTAACCCCCAACTCCTTCCAGCAGTGTGCCCTTCATGAATTATCATACTACTATTTCATGAGATTCCAAAACCAAATCGTTTAATGATTCATTTATGATGGGGAATAATACAGCGTCTGTATTGCAGTTTTGTTGGATGGATAGTTTGCATGAGGGCATGACACAAAAGTAAGGACATCGGGATGAAACAAAATCAGGATAAGTACTAATTCCTCTTTGCACTTCTTGATGAAAAACACTGAAAATTGCACACTAAGACTCAGAACCTCTGTGGACTGTGAAGTAACAATAACGTGCTTAGCTAAAAGAAATCACCCAGCAGATGAACATATATTGCAGATCCGTTTGCTAGCATCAGTGCTAACGCAACTGTGCGCATGGGGACGCGGATAAAGTGATGAATGCGTGAACCGCTATCAGGAAAAAAGCACTTTAATTGCCAAATGCGGTGCTGTTGGACTTAAATTGTGGATGTCATGGATGCACAAGCACAGCAAACGTGTACTATATCACTAGTCCACAACACTTTCCATTAGTTTATTAACTGTGCCTTGCATATCCTAACGAGAGCAATAAATGGTCATTTACAGGAGCAACAGGAGAGGTGGTGTTGAGGGACAGCAGCCATTGCGTATAAATCAGTTAATATGATGCACAGACAACCAGCACCTCATCAATAGGAGGGGAAACCTGATTTTGACATGACTGTGACGGAGAAGAGGGGAAGTATGTTGGAACATGAGGTGAAAGATTCTTCCGTGACATCCTTCGCGCTCACCGGTTTATCTCTCTCGCCATTTGGGACCATCGACGTCTTGACCCGCAACATTTGTGTGTTCAAATGCTAATTTTGACACTGTCCCCAACCTGCTCCACCATTACAAGTCACTGTCCCTTTAGAAGTACTCTAAAATTGTTATTTCGTGGTAAAATTCCAGTCACTTGGCTGGTTATTTAGTTGCACTGGGATCTTTTGAGAACGACAGCAGCATCTGCAAATAGGTAAATGGGATGATACGACGCTAAAGTGTCGAGGAGTCTGAACATCTACCTGATTTTCTGATGATGCGAGCTGATCATTCGTATCATCCGATTAATCTGCCACTTGATTTCAAGCAGACCTCCCAACTTCCCAACTTGCAGCAGAAGCCCAGAACTAATGTCTAAAAGGAAGACTTTAGAAGTATTCCTAGTTTTACCAGAAGGTGTTTTGCAACGTTATACAAGTTCTCATTTTCTAAAAAATTCAGCCGCAACCCGCTTCAAGCTGAACAGATGTAGCTGAACAGAAGACCGTGTTGTGTTCAGGGAAACAGAAAAGTTGAACACCATTTCCTTATATATTCAGAGCAGGGACTGGAATATGCGGTTGGTTTTTATGATTTTTCATGGGCATATCATTTTAAAACATAATATGATGCGCAGCTCCTTTTAATACAAGTCTATAAGCAAAGGTTTCAAAAGAGTGTCATAGGTAGAACAAAATATGAGGAGCAAACCAGGTGGAATACATCTCTAAGGAAAGTAGCCCTCCATTATGAATTCACCAGTCGACCAAGTTTAGCTTTTTGTGAATAGTCAAGGAGACAACCCGGCGGATGACATCCGCTAAAAGCCGACTAATTGACTAACAAAGCCTTTTTTAAAAAACATGAGAATATGGTGATGTGTTCATGCAAAGGAAAAAAAAAAAAAAAAGAAAAAGTTTTGACAGTAATTCTCAGCTGTGATCTGTAGACCTGCTGTGATCTGTAGACCTGATGAAAATGTGAAACAGCACGCACGCAAGCGCTGCCTGTGGATTATATATATATATATGGATATATATATATATCCATGTATATATATTTGCAAATGAGCGAATGCGTGGGCTGAGCATATTGTGTGTTTAGATGTGCTGATATTAATTGATTGTTTGCCTCCTATGCGCTCGAGGAGGCGCGTGTGCCTCTACCTCGCCGCCTCGACTCGCGTGCGGCCGGCGGCGCCTCCTCTCCGCGTTAACGCGAGTTTTATGTATGACGTTGGAGTGCGGTGGCAATCGACAGGTCCACCGCTCGCAAACAGCGTTTGTCATCTTCGAAAACGAGACTAAAGGACCACTCTCTACTGTAGGCGTGAGTTACCTGACCACCACACTCCCCAAAAACCCTCTCATTTACATTTAGAGTGAATGCTGCACTGTCAGTGTGGCTCCATTCCACTCAGACAAAGCCCCTCACAGCCTCTCTGCCTCCCACTTGGCAGTACACAGAGAGTAAAAACAATAGTCAGTCATGATGGGGAGGCATCAGACACGCTAATTTGGCGTCATGGCAAAAGTCCTTAGCAGAATGATGAGTATTATTTTGCAGGGTGAATCGAGAAGACTAAATCTCAGCGTGTCAAAACTGGCAAAATGGAACTTTTTGCTATGAATTTTAAAAAGGGGCAGGAGGAATCCATATACTTGACTCCAGGGGTACTCAAACCTTTTCATATCAAGAACCACCAAATGAACATTAGAATGCTTTGCGGTGTTTGATGATGTCGTTCACAGCTGGTCAGAGATAACGCTGGACAGAGATGATAAGAAGAACTCAATACATCTTCAATCTCGCTGTTGAGTCCCATTAAATTGTGGCTCTGGGGACGGATCTGTCTGTCTGTCTGTCTGTCTGCATCTGGCTTGTCACCGCTGGTCCAGACTGAAATTTCTCAACAATGATTCATTCGCGTCCTCCTCAGGATGAACTCAAATGACTTTGGTGATCGAGCCTCGTCATCAAGTCAACATTTATAATTTCCTGATTTATTATTTTTTTTCTCGTCATGCGAGTTACCAATTTTAAAGCTACAGGAAACAACTATTTTACCTAACAAAAGAATTTTTGACACAAACCTGTCTCCTAAAAAAAGTTACATTTGGAGTGCAAGTGTGGATTACGTTGATTGTAAACATTGTCATGCGGCATAAATGTCCTGCGACTTGTAGAAGTTATTAGTTTTAATGGTGTGTCAAGTTCAGGGAAAGATCAGGTTTGGCTTAAATTCATTTTAGCCCAGTAAACCCGTACTCGTGGTTGAAAAATAATAATTAAATGGTTCAGTTTTGGAGACAGTTGGTTTATCAAAGACACTCCATAGCAATTGTGAAAACAGCTCTTGTGAAAGTCAGATGTTCCACCTGACCACCACCAGCCTCTGAACAGGGATCTTACTGCTACATAAAGACCTTGTCACGGCACTCATTTTTCGATGAGTCAAAAGCATGTCGCACTTAAATTACGTTATTCAGAACGCTGCCCAACAGACTGGAAGTTTTAGGAGACCGGCCTGCTTTTACGTGGACACTACCTCAGATCTCCAGGATGTCCAGCTTTTGAGGACCACAGACGAGAATGAGATCCACCGTAATCGGGAGGGACGCCATCGCACCAAACGTCTTTCCGCCTCATGTTGACGCCTGTTTCTTTCTCCTCTCTGTCCCATTCTTGTGTCAACAGTGCCGGTTCTTCTTCTGCTGACACGTCGGTGGACTGAGATGGGCCCACATCCTGTGACCGCAAGCTGTATTAGCATAAGCTGCGTGTGCTAAGCTACTTTTTGGGCCATAAATATACCATGTGACCGCCTACACCAACGTCACAATTTGTTCTTGTTGCAGTTAGTCAAACATCACCGATCTGAAACGCCCCCTTGCATCTCACACCCAGTTCGCGAATTGCCTAATCACTCCAATGATATACCATCCTCAGGATTAAAACAGACATGGCATATATATAAATCATAAACCGTAAAGGGGTATGGGAGGATTGGGAGGGTTGATGGTTCAAAAAAAAAAGCACTAAGCTTTGTTTTGGAGGACAGACGCTCGCAGTCCTTTTTGCAACCACGGCCACGGGTGTGAGCCACTTTTCACAAGCCATCACAGCAGCTCGAAAATTTCTTACGTCTCAGAGCTACTATGGTCAGGCTAACACAAGCAAAAAAAACAAAAAAAAAAACGGTTATGTTTTCCCGTTTGAGGTTTGCGGTTTAAAATTCATACTTTGGTCATGGCTACGCGGGCGCAACACACGGGGACTACAGCTGTCGCTCTGCGCTTTTCATATCAATGTCAAGATTAGAAATTTGA
>CAAKHG010044244.1:0-10998 GCA_901007715.1 Dactylopterus volitans
ATGTCGTGACACTGATCCCCGGCTCTCCAGTTCTTCCCTGCTCTCCTCTCTCTCCGCGCTCACCCTTCGATCCTGGATGATTATCAGTGTACCGTCACGGGAGAAACAATCTGTGCAATCCACAACCATCTTTCGACCGAACTCAGATTTACCAGGTTGTCCAGGGGCACCTGCACGGCCAATGGGACCAGACAAACCGGGGGATCCAGCGGGACCTGGAGGCCCAGCGGGGCCTGGTGGTCCAGGGATGGCAATAGTGTCAGAGCCCACTAGCAACAAAAGGAGAGACAAAAGAACCACTTACACTCAACATGTAAATATGTTTCCTAAGGCTTCGCGTCACACTGCAATCGTTGCTGTTCTTACGAGAAGTGATGATTTTCCCCGAAGATCCAGTTTCCCCTGAAAGACAGTAAATGGTTGGCTTAAAATAAGAAACTAAGATTATCGGCAAACATCAATAGCTTGACGAATGTAGTGTGTTGAATTCTAAATAATAATAAAAAAACCTCTATAGCATTTCCTGTTGGACTGTTTTGAAGAAAAGGGCAAGTAGACATGGCGGGTAAATGTTTGCTTCAGCGTGACATTCTCACATACACACACAGAGGTAAAAATGTGTACTATGCTAGCAGGAGCTAGCTAGCATTACGATTGAGTCTGGTTACTGATCGGTAAAATTACTTCAAAGGAAAGGAAATGAGGCGTTAAGTTACCTTTCGCACCAGGCTGTCCTGGATTTCCAGCAATACCTACGGCGATGGGTCACGTTAGATAAATTGCAAGCGACAAAATGGAAGCCGTACGGGGAGGAAAAGTATGAATGTTGGTCTACTCCTCATACCTGGTGGTCCTTGAATCCCAGGAATACCTGGGGAGTGAAACATTTTTTTTTTTTTGGGTGAGGCTGGCAAGTCGGTTAAAATTATGTTGCGCGTGAAAATGCAACTGTGGCGGTACCTGGGGGACCAGCATCTCCAGGGAGCCCAGGTGGTCCTCTGACACCAGGAAGTCCCATTGAACCAATGTCCCCTGCAAACAGCACTGATGCTCAGTCCTCCGACATCTCTACTCAGCAGCTGCACCGTCATCGCGCGATGATACGCTCCTTAACTTCATCTCCAGATGTTTCTCCTACATCTTATTTGTTGATGCCGACCTGTCCTTGAGAATCCGAGAAAACCCCAAGACGTTCCTGATTCTCGGAAGCGTTCCAACCCAGGTATTTTCACCGACTTGTCTCTGCTCATGACACGCTATCGTATGATACGCAGGTAACCCGCATGTAAAGTTCCCCATATGTGACGCGTTGCTAGCTCTGGGCTGACATGTGGCTGCGCTATGGCCTGTTTGTGGCCCAGTTCCGGCAAACGGAAGCGGACCGCCCATGCAGGTGCCGCCGTTCCGCGTGGTATGCGGGCCTGATGACTGTGACTGGCAAAACCGTTGTGGCCTGAGCATCTTATGTCGGTGGAGTCACGTCCCATCTGCTAAAACAGGGGGCGGGATTTATGACCCATAGTGCTGAGTGCCCATGGGATTGTCTTTGGGTTCTGTGTCATATGAATAGTCAGGAAATGAGGTCAGGAGGCTTAGAGGTGAAGATGAAATGTGTTGCTGCTTATTATGTGCATGATGTCATGATGTACACTGGGAGGGTAGTCTGGGACACACCTGCTGGTCCTCGCAGTCCTCTCTCTCCCCGGTCTCCTTTGGGTGCTGGCGGTCCCAGAGCTCCTCGGTCACCTGCGTGGTGAACAGCCAAGCTTCAGTGACGCCGCCACAACGCGAGTGACCGATACTGTGGTTAACTGACCAATAGGGATTTTGGTGTCGTTACGATCCACCACTAGCGTACATTCACTGCAACAATTTAACAACTTAGTTTTTACATTATGAAGCTGAAAACAAGATAAAGCCTGAGAAGTACCTTTTTCACCTGGAGCTCCGGCTTCCCCTCGGATACCCTTTGCACCAGGCGCACCTGCAGACAACTTTATACTTATTCTGAGTTGATATACAGTATATTAAATATGCAACCGCCGATTTATTGGCAGTAAGAGACAAACTGCGACATTCATATGGAGGCTTTACCAGGGCTGCCATAATCTCCTATTGCACCTAAAGCAAAGAAGAAAAACAATAGATTGATATAATTTTTTAAAAATATGACAGCTACATACTCATTACAATCTCGAAAACTCCAAATGACAGAAAAGACTGATAGTAACGTTACTGTTAGCCACAGTTTCTTATCATATTGAAAATTCCTCAAGGCACTTGTATCTTGTCAAGATGTGAAAGTGTGAAATTGAGGGATTGGTAATGAGGCACAAAAAAAAAGGTTTGATTTGATTTGATATGGCGTGTAATTCCATCATGGCCTCATCTTTGACCTCACCTTTCGGCCCCGCAGCTCCAGCAGCACCAGCAGGACCAGGATGCCCTGGCGCTCCCGGAGATCCTGTCAAAATCAGGTTTCATTTTTAAAAACTGCTCAACTCCATAAATAACAAACCCTGGATTCGACAATGTGACTGAAAAGGTTTTTATTTTCTACCTTTGTCTCCTTTCTCTCCAAAACCAGGCACTCCGGGCTCTCCACGGGGTCCCGATGGCCCGTCCCAGCCCCTCTGGCCCGGTGGTCCTTCAGAACCTGGTTCACCTGCTCGGACAGGAGAGTCAGCCTTTTGTGTTGTCCTTCCCGGTGTCTTCCCTCATCCTGGAATCGAACCATCAAACATTACCCGCAGTTCCCTTTGGACCCCTCAGCCCATCTGCCCCCGGGTGGCCCATCTGACCAGGAGGACCTGACGAAGGAAGAAATAAAACTGAGGATCTCAGGGGAGGCAGCGAGTTCCTCGCTTCTCTGGAAGGAAGAAAAAGGTTTGAAAAGGCTTCAGATCCAGAGCGGCACGGCTCTTACCCGGTAACCCAGGAAATCCACCTTCACCTGCAAAAGATTTATTAGATTCCAGTTGATATAACTTAATTTGTAATCCTATTGAAGTCTGATGTGAATTCCGAGTACATGTACCTTTTGGTCCAGTTGACCCCGGATCACCTGAGAGGAAACAATGAGCCTAATGAAGCAAGTGAACTGGATCAATAGATAATGTTGTCATTTGTGTAAAGATACCTTTCGTTCCTGGTTCTCCTTTCGCCCCCTTCAGAGAATATGTGAGTGACTCTATAAAGAACAGAAGAGCCTCATTCCCATCTTGCATTGCAGTTTCGGTGAGCACATTTGAGCTGACGCATCGGTGTTCAGCGTCTCGGTACCTCTCACGGCGTCGGAGCGGAGTTCCTCCCTGAGCAGCTGCCGCATGGCCCTCTGCAGGGCGGCGCCGTCCTGTCCGGATCGGCCAGCGGCACCTGCTCCCCCGACTCCAGGCCCGGCAGCCCCCAGGTGGATCCCGTTATCGGAGCGGGTCAGGGTGGACCCAGAGGAACCCCTGCCGACGTGGGCCGACTCCAGCGGGTCAATGATGTTGATGCCGGAGGTGGCGGCGCCGGAGAGGCGGCTGGACCGGGCGGCGGCAGAGCCAGTGATGGCCTCCAGGGCCTCAACGCGGTTCCTGAGACGCTTGACTTCCTCACCTGGAGGGAAAAAGACGGCAGTTGCGGGTTGACGTTCGTCGGCCTTCGAGAGGTGACAAAAATAATTTGACTTCTCCGGTTCTTACCCAAAGCGATGAGGCCGAAGAGGAGGCCGAGGAGAAGCAGCAATCCCAGCAGGAGGCCCAGCAGCCACTTCCACCAGCTGCAGCAAGAGCACCAGCCAAAGCCGGAGCCGTCCTTACAGATCTCTGACAAGAAAAAAACACCGTAGTGCGAAGCGCTTGAGTCCACAAAACACTTGGAAGTGTTGGGTGGATTTCCATCTTCGGGTGAGCTATCCTTTCAAGGCGGAGGCTCGATATTGAAAATTTGCTCCAAAATTTCTCGTTGTGTACTCTCAAGGACCGGTTTTAGTGCTTATGTGCATCATATTTCTGGACCTTCATGGGTTGACTGTACCTGCACAGGTGGCTTTGTCTTTCGTGGCGGCTTCCACGGTGGCAGCTGCTGAAATGATAAAACGCCAATGATTTATGTAGTCATACCAAGCGAGAGGATGAATGCGGCGGATCTTACACTCGGCGTCCGTGGCTTCCTCCCGCCTGCTGGCCGACAGCTTCTCCTTCTTCAGCGAGTCCTCCGAGTAGCTGACTAAAGGATGGAACACCATCATGCTGCGGAATCACACTCGGTCCCTCTCCAAAAACAGCGGCGCTCGTTTTTTTTTTTCTCGCGGTGAGCTGCGTTACCTGCCGACGCGAACGGCTTCCCCGCGTCTTTGGCCATGACCAGCCGCTCCGGCTCCTTCCTGATCGGGGCGTTCTCCTTCTCCACCAGCACGAACTTGGCCTCCTTGCCCGAGGCCTCGTCAGCGACGGAGCTGCTGAGTCTCGCTGCCAGAGGCAAACCTGGAAATAAACCTCCGATCGATAAAACCACGCTGTAGATGACCCGCTAAGTATGGATTTATGTTGGAGATCGCGACTGGCTCACAGGTGTTTCACCCATCCGGCGTTCTCCATCGGGGCTCACCTGCGGTTGTGATGATTCCAGGACTGGAGACATTTTTCTGCACGCCGTAAACTGTCGGAGAAGAAAAGCGACGTCCCCCCACAAAGGGATCAGGGGGCAAAGTTCACATGAGCATGAAAATTATATTCCCTCGTCACACGGAAACTCGATATGTGGACTCAAACCTGAAAAACTCAAGACCCGATTTGAAAGTTTACGTCTCAGTAGGTTTTCAGATACAGTTTACGTGTTAAATACCAAAATTGAAAAAAAAAAAAAA
Source organism: Dactylopterus volitans (assembly GCA_901007715.1). NCBI lineage: Eukaryota > Metazoa > Chordata > Actinopteri > Syngnathiformes > Dactylopteridae > Dactylopterus > Dactylopterus volitans. The sequence continues at coordinate 4,853 of CAAKHG010044244.1, forward strand.
AGTTCAATGTTGTGTCAAGTGCATAAAGTTATCTGGTCTGTCATAACAAACCAGAATCAACGTTGTCATGATTAGACGATGAGTCAAGCTCCTCGCGACTTGACCTTTTTTCAAGATGATCTGGCTGCACCTCTCTACTTCAAGAATATTTCATATTTCTCATGGATACACAGTCTGATATTCTTCTTCTACTCCTTCACCATGGATCTGGACTTGTTGGTCCAGCACATCCCGCAGATGCTGGATCGGATTGAGATCTGGGGAACCTGGAGGCCGAGTCAACACCTTGAACTGGTTGTTGTGTTCCTCAAACGTTCCTGAAGCATTGTTGCTTTGTGGCAGGGAGCATTATCCTGCTGGAAGAGGCCACTGCCATCAGGGAATATCGTTTCCATGAAAGGGGGACATGGTCTGCAACAATGCTTAGGTAGCTGCTACGTGTCAGAGGAACATCCATTTGAGCTCCAGTAGCTGGTCTGTTGGATCGGACCACCCAGGCCAGCCTTCACCCCCCACCTGCATCAGTGAGCCTTGGCCTCCATGACCCTGTCGCTGGGTCATTGCTTCTCCTTCCTTGAACCACTTTTGATAGGTCCTGACCACTGCAGACCAGGAACGCCCCACAGGAGCTGCGGTTCTGGAGATGTTCTGACCCGGCAGTCAAGACGTGGTCCTTGTCAAAGTGGCTCAAATCCTCGCGCTTGCCCTCCCTCCTGCTTCTAACATGTTAACTTTCTGGATAAAACGTTCACTTGCTGTCTAGTGATTCACTGGTAACCAGTGAATCAGTGTTATTCACTTCACCTGTCAGGCGTCATAATGTTACGGCTGATCGGTGTATGTATGATTTCAGTTTCGGCATCTTAGCTAAGACACGTTTTCAGGCAAATATTCAGCTGTTTCCTGATAGTAAGGAAGGCGAGTCAAGAAAAAAAAAACCCTCCACATGGTTTCAATTCTTGATGCTGGCGGATAAACTGTCTTACCGATTTGTGTGCTGGTTCCGGCGGGAGAGAGGACGGCGTGACCGGCGCTGGTCAGGTTATTCTGAACGCCGTACACCGGGCCTGGGCGCACAGGGGAGGGAAAACACCGCACGGTTAATGTCCCACCGCCGAGCCGAAGACCGGGGATCCGCGGGGGATCGGAGGAGGATCCGAGGAGGATCCAAGGGTCTCACCGGTGCCGCCGCCGCCGCTGCCGGAGCCGAGCGCCATGTTGTTCTGAAGTCCTGCACGTGACAGAGCACAACATCACCCATCAGTCACCGTCAGACGGAGCGGAGGCAGGTCGGCGATTTGGATCGACTAAAGCGGGAATCTCGGGGTGGCGGCGTTCCAAAAAATTGGGGGCAAAAAATTAGGTCAGCAGTTTGTGATACACGTGCTATTGCTGCCAGTCGGAGGGGGAGTAGTTCAAATTCTAAACAATTTGGAGAAAGTTCAAGGCATTTTAAACAAGCCTAAAAAATCACTACAGTCATGTAAACATCCAGACAGACAGGCGGAACTCTTGCTTATCATTATTATCATTATCATTATTCTTATTTTTATCATTCTTATGATTATTGCAGTGATGTGCGATTCCATCCTCTGAAGACAACGCAGAAACGGTATTTGTGGCTCGTCTGACGCACCTGGCTGGTAAAGGGTGGAGCTCGCCGGCAGGTTGTTGGGGTGCGAGCTGTAACCATAGTTACCGCCGCCGCCCCCAGACCACACGCCGTCGTACTGGTCTGAAGGTGAAGACAAGAGGAAATGAGAGAATTAATAATCAACCGCAGCAATGTTTTAAGGGGCAAACACGCAGTTACTAAATAGGTGGAGCGGCCAGACTGAACTTCTCACGTTTTTCATGGTAGTGATACTTTTTCATGTGATTTTAACCATATCAATACCGATACTGATCATTGCTTAAATTAAAAGCAAATAATCCCGTGAATAAATATGTTATTGCTGAAAAATAAATTCTGGCAAATAAGAGTAGACTTAAATTGAATGCAAGAGAGAGTTTAATCGCGACGTTTAATCTGTCACGTTTTCGTCTTTCATAAAGATGCCCTCATCTCTGTATCTGTGACACGTGTACTGGGTTACACTGAGAGGCGTCCCTAATGTTTTGGTCACCCTAAAAGCAAATGAGTGGGATGACCAAAATATTAGGGACACCTCTCGGTATATCCCAGCACAGTTCAACAGCATCACAAATTACAGCCCCAATAACGATCATTCAAGTATCTCACAGTCTCACAGTCTCACTCTCTCAGTTTATTGCCAGGCTGTTGCATTAGTTTCGCAGTGGTCATAATGTTATGGCTGATCGCTGTATCTCCAAAAGGTGAGAGGTTACAACCACCAACCAATCGTGAAATCACTTCCTTCATTTTCAAAAAAAAACAACAACTTTTCAGCATGAAAGCACGAGCCATGTTTGGGTGTCACGTGGGGACGGACGACATGAATCGGGGCAATTGCCTGAACCTGCGCCGAGGCTCTCAAACGCGGTCCTGGTTTCCACGCTGGCCTTCCTGGGCAGGGGCAGCATGTTGTTGGTGGAGTGAGCGGGGCTGCCGCCGCCGCCGCCGCTGCTGATGCTGCTGGACCGGTTCCCCCTCAGGAGGCGCTTCACGTCGTCCAGCTCCGTCCCTGCATGGCAGACGCAGCGGCCCGGGTCCAAGGCGGGGGGGTTGCAGTTTAAACGGGACCAAGTATGTGCGTGATAATGCGTGATAATGAAGGTTCATGCTCACAGCTGGCCGTGGGGGAGGCGCTCTGAAGCCTGGCTCGGATTTCGCTCTCTAAAAACAAAAAAAAAACATGGACTAGTTTATATATATTTTTTACCTTCAAAATAAATGTCATTCATGTACATTTCCTGATGGTTTACCCCTTTAACCAGAAACGCTGACGTGTCGGACCCTTGGAACCTAAAAGGGGTCCCTTTTTCTTCCACTTTAAAAGCTTCATTTTTTTAAAGCATCTCCATCCCTGATCAGAACTATTAAGTTTTTATTCTTTTTTTTTTTAAATTATTATTATATTTTTATGTCATTTTTGTCATAATAGCACCCACTCGTTTAACAAGAATAGGGACCTGAAAAGGTCAATAAACTATAACAACACTGATTTTGATGCATTATTATTTTTTGGGCAGTATAGGTTTTTATCAAAAACTCATATTTAGGACCCCTATATTAGCTCTGCTGCCCACTAGTGGTTAATCATGTAATTTCATGAAAAATTAATTTATGTGACGGCCAAATTGGAGCATATCCAAAATCAAATGTGCCTTGAATGGGCGTCAGTGGGGACCCGCTTGGGCCGAGGCTCCTACGTGCGCGGTGGACCCTGGACTTTTAAACTGTAAAGGTGTGGTGAAAAGCGAGGTTGCAATTTTTCAACCTTTATCCAAACCGTTAACTTTTGAAAAATCTTGTGGCGTTAGCATTAACAGGTAAAATATCTTAACTATAAAAAATTAAAACGTGGCTAAAAAGGACCCAGTCGCGCCCCCAGAGGGTTACATGAGCTGCCAGACGGCGGCGGCGGCGGCAGCGTACCTCTGCTCTGGGTTCTCCCTCTGGTGGTGGAACTCGAAATTGCACCTGAAATACCTGCAAGGGGGGGGTGGGGTTTGGCAAAAGTCAGCTGTTTTTGAGCGCGCCGCCAGGTCCCGCCGGCCCTCGCCTCAGCACTCACCGTACTCCTTCCTGTCGTACTCCGGGGACGAGTCGGCGCTGGAGCCGTCTGGAACGCCGGGGGATCGGGGGGCACAAAACGAGAGAGAGCGTTCAGTTAGCTGCGGCCCCTCGCCGGGCGACGCTGAAACAACCGGGAGTTTGTCTGGCGCCTGACCATCGGAGACGTCTGAGAGACCCGCGGCCGCGGATGACGGCGCCCTCCTCGCTCCTCCGGACCCGTCCGCGCTGTAGCCGCCTTTGGTCACTGTTGAGACCGTTATGGCACCTGCGCCCCCTTCCCTCCTTCCGTCTCCGGCCGAGGACATGCCGGAAGACCCCCCTCTGGTCCCCGAAACCGAGACCCTCGAAGCTACCGGCCCACCGGCGTCTGCGAAACCTGCGCGGGCGCCGACGACCAGGCCTCGGCCGTCTCCGGATCCCTCTGAGCTGCTGCTCGTGGTCAAGTAGGAGCTGCCGGAGCCTCCCGACCCGGCTCCATTCGGATCACCTAGAGGGACCAGGGACTAGACTTCACACTGACAGCACAAGACGGCACTTGCAGAGCTGCTATTTGGTCTGTGACGAGCGCAGCCCCTCTTCTTTTTTCCTCAGATAAAAGCCGCCCGGCGCTCTGCCCGGACATGCTTGTCGGCCTGTGAGCTGCCGCCGGCCGCGACGATACGAGGCTGATTTATGAATATCCGCCTGCACCCGCCCGCTAACTGGGCCACCAACTCCCCACGGGCCCAAAATATCGGCATGACCGCAGGCGGGACCAGCTGGTGGTCGGCAATGTCGTCCCTTCCTGGCAAAATTAGTGCCGTCGGAGGCAAATGATCAGTTGGGGATAATTAATCTGAGACCAGAAGCAAAGCAGGACGTTGGTAAGAGAAGAATGAAGAATGAACGCTAGCCAGGATGTTTGCACCAAATTTTTGTTTTGCGCTAACTGATTAAAGATAAAACATGATGTTTGAAGGGGGGCCCCCCAAGGAATTTTTGCCCCAGGACCCCAAAAGACTCTAGAATCACCGCTGAGCGCAACGGTTGCAGCTGCTCGCCAGTTGTTGAGCCGATAACACGGCTTCCTTTCGCCATTATCACGGGTATGCGCTACTTCTCTGGCCCTGTTTTTTTTTTAAGGATCTCGATAAAATCCAGTGCGGCGGCTGCGTCGGTTGGGCAGGTGAGACGCGTTTGGCCGCGTGTCTGCCGCGGAACATCCTGCTGCATCGAGAGACGCTTTGTGCCTCCGATATTTGAGGCGAACGCATCAACAATTATCGGCCAAAACCTGATTTTTTTTTTTGCCATTGTTGCTTTGTCGTCTCTGGACTTCCTGTTTTGTGGCTCGGCCTCCAGTTTCTATCGGCTGTGATGCACAATCGGAAAATCCTGTCCGATAAGTGCGATGAGGCTTGCCCCGAAGACGCTCCACGCAAATTTTAAAAAAATAAATGGCGTAACTGGGCGTTTGGTTTAACTCGAGGGATGCGACGACGGATGCTGATTTTCTGAAAGTCGGGCACACACTTCTGAAGTCATGCGCATAAACAAGAAAAAATGCATCCCGAGCTGCAAACATGGCGAAGACAACAAGCGGACCGGCATCAATCCGACTTTTTAACCATATGATTCAAATTAAGGAGAAGAAGACGAAGAAGAAGGAGGGAAATTCTCACTAAAAAAAAGACATTACATCTTTTATTGTTTTGTCCTGGCAGTTATTTAATCCATCTCCACTGTATTCGATGACTGCTGAAGCAAACTTATCAACAAAAAGTGAAATACATCAGAATGTTTATCGTAATAAATCGCATTCTACAGTCGGAGGCCTTACCTTTGCTGCTCCCTCCGGCCGGCCAGCCGGAGCTGACGGTCCTCGTGCTGGTTAGATTGTCCATCCGATGGCAGCTGCTTTAAAAACAAAACAAAAACGGAAGATAAACCATCTTTCGTTCAGCGTTTTTCCGCTTCGATGGATAAACTGTGTGATAAAAAAAAAAAAAAGAAACCCAGATGAGGGGAAAGTAGATGCTGTTTACGCCGAGCTGGAACGCGATCACACACCTGAGGGCAACGCTTTTTTTTTTTTTTTTTTTTTGAAGAGCCCATATTTTCGTGCGATCGTATTTCTCGGCGGCCGTGTCGCCGGGGGCGGGTGGGAAAAGTTCTCTCGAGTCCAACATGCCATTGATTGAAAGGGTTCTACCTGAAGCTGCGCAGAGGGGGCGGAGCTCTTTGTTCACCGCATAAAGGGGATTTGCCTTCAATAAACAGAAGAAAAAAAAAAGGGCCCGCGGTGGCGGGTCAAGTAATGCAGCTGAAAGAGATCAGAGGTTTCGCTCGTGCCCGCAGGGGGATTAGAATCCATGTTTGCCCAGAAGCAAAACATCGTCCGCTCTTCGAAGTGCTGCATTTGTGGACCGCCGACGAGGGTGGGGGGGGGGGGGGGGAATTTAATGTT
>CAAKHG010044246.1:0-10679 GCA_901007715.1 Dactylopterus volitans
CCAATCACACATCTTCTTCAACAGGCTGTTGTCGTCCCTCATCAATAATCGACTGCAGAGATATGCGATATGACACGAGAGCGCGGAGCAGCGCTGAGTTATTGATGACATGCAAATTTTAGCCTGAGCAGAACCACATCAGGGCAAATTACACACAAGTTGAGTTTGGAGTTGACTCTCTTCTTCCAATAACAACAAGAACAACAACCCGGTAATACACTGTCAAACTACACACATCGTCGTTGCCAGGGCGACCTGGACAATCAGCTGCAGTGATTCACTTAATTCTATTAATATGTTATGGAACATCAAGGACAAAAGAGGAACAAAACACGAGCGAAATATTACACATCACACGTTCCAAAGATAAACAAAAATGGCCGACGAGCATCCACGCTAATGATCACGGATTGATGTTCAGTATCGGCTCTGTCACAAAACACGTTTAAGGCAACAATTTATGGTTAAAAAGCTAGCGCATCACAAAAAACTTGTGATGCAAATATTTCTTGATGTTAGCCTTAGCATTAGCAGGTTGCTGATATGCGGGGAGAAACAGATACAATCAAACAATAAAAAAAAAAACTGTCTTAACCAGAACAAAACTGTTTCACAGCGAAAGCAGCACCAGCCCCTGAAATGCTGCGTGTTTCTTTGTTTTGGTCTCTCGCTTTTCCTCAGTCTGCCACCGCACGTGCTCACGGGCGGCCTCTCCGCGACGGCAGACGCGCCTGATCTGGTGGGTGATGAGCTGGCGCTGCTAACGAGAGGACGGCGGTGGGAAACCAGACGCCGATAATTACTGTGACTTACCAGCAATCACCGGGATCGGCTAATGTCCCTAATGGTTATGAGCTTGCATGGCTGCAGGCTAGCGGAGTCAGGCTAGCAAGCCACTCAAGCCTTACCTACCTCACTGGGATAATTAGTATCCCAGACTAGAAGCCAGCATGCTGAGGCCACCAAACCGCTTTCTCAGCTAATTAATTAGCCTCAAAACGAGCATTCTGAGGCTAGCAACCTCGCTAAATCGGAAACCGTCCCAGGTAAATATTTAGCTGATCATTGATCAGGAATCAATAAGAATTTTAATGGAAAAAAAAACTATATATATTGTTCTGCGCAGTCCTGCCCCCGGACTCAACTGTCGTTTAAACTCAGCCATTCCTGACTAGCTATTCCCGGGTTTCCCTTTATGCACAGAAAACCGTTGCGTCCAGCAGCACGGGCTGGCAAGTCTGGCTACGGCTAACATTCAGTCGGAGACACCTCCCGATCCGCTCGCTCTCATTGGCTACACGGATTCCATCGCTGCAGCTTTCACACCAAACCGGAGTCGCGTCAGCGCGGCCGCTCCCTCCCGCAGTAACACGGAATATCAGCTGACAGAGACACGGAGACGCATCAGTGATTCCAAAAGGAAAATCGTGGTTTTCCTTCTGGTTCAACACACGAGGGCCGCCGCCGCTGCCGCTCCGCCGCCGCCGCTGCCGCCGATCCGCTCGTGCTGCTTGAGACGAGTATAAAAATAGAAGTGCTGCAAGTGACAGAGAAGTGAGATAATGGCGAGATGAATAAATCAGCAGATGCCAGAAATGCGCGGAAGAAAGAGGAGAAGACAACAGCATGTCACGTTTGAGCTATTTTGGCACTAAACAAAAGCAGCCAGTTAAGCGCGCGGAACAAGAAACGGAGGCGCGTCCTTCCTCCCTCAGTGATTGTGATGTTTGTTTTAATTATTTACTGTTATCAGGCTTCACGAGGTCTCTTGTCGTTCAACGTCCTGTTGTCCTCCTTGGACCCGGCGCGAGCGCCCTCGGTGTTGGTGAGTATGAGTACGGCTGATGGAAAAGACGACGCGCACAAATATACGCAGTGAGCAGTGATAATGAAAACCAGGATGCCCCAGTACACTGAAACAAGCGCAGGGTGTCCAGAGGTTTTTACACATGAAGTTCTAATGTTTGACCTTATTCATCTCCAACTGTTCGGCCTTCAGATCAATAATTAACATCTAGTCTTAAAACGCACCTCCTTATCAGAACACACACACACACACACACACACATTTTCTATTAGCCATATGTCTCCTGTCTTTACTTGAGGATTTAATAAGTCCAGATCTATTGACTTATTAAGGAGATGACTGGAAGAGAGGGAACACACACTGATATAATAGTTGTTTAAAGCTGTCAAACAAGCACACATACACACACACACACACACACACACACACTCGCTCGGATTTTGCCGCAGCAGCATCCATCGCACGCAGATGCAGATACCACATTGTTGAGACCAATATTTGCCAGTATAAACTTTTAGTTGCCAAGTTGCATACAAAGTTAAGAGATATCGGCCAATATATATACAGGCCAGCCGTAACATTATGACCACTGACAGGTGAAGTCAATAACACTGATTATCTGGTTACCACGGCGCCTGTCAGTGGGTGGGACGTATCAGACAGTAAGTAAATATTTGGTCCTCACAGCTGATGTGTGAGAAATAGGAAAATGGTGGCGTGTGAGGAATTAAGCCACTTTGACAAGGACCAAACTGTGATGTCTAGACGACCGGGTCAGAACATCTCCAGAGCTGCAGCTCCTCTGGGGTGTTCCTGGTCTGCAGTGGTCAGGACCTATCAAAAGTGGTCCAAGCCGGTGGAGGCAGTGTGATGCTTTGGGCGACGTTCTGCTGGGGAACCTTGGGTCCTGCCATCCATGTGGATGTTCCTTTGACACGTAGCAGCTACCTAAGCATTGTTGCAGACCATGTCCCCCCTTTCATGGAAACGGTATTCCCTGATGGCAGTGGCCTCTTCCAGCAGGATAATGCTCCCTGCCACAAAGCAACAATGGTTCCGGAACGTTTGAGGAACACAACAACCAGTTCAAGGTGTAGACTCGGCCTCCAGGTTCCCCAGATCCCGATCCAGCACCTGTGGGATGTGCTGGACCAACAAGTCTGATCCATGGAGGCTCCACCTCAGAACTTCCAGGACTTAAAGGATCTGCTGCAGACATCTTGGTGCCAGATACCACAGCAACACCTTCAGAGGTCTTTTGGAGTCCAGACCTCAATGGGTCAAAAGGGGGACCTGCACAGTATTAGGCAGGTGGTCATAATGATATGGCGGATCAATGTATATGTATACATACAGTATATCATCATCAATGGTCCTCTGCACTGTCTGCTCATCTGTGATGTGATGCATACTCCCATGGTTACAAGTGTTACCGTTACTGTAACTACACTCACTGAAGGTGTTTTCATCCGAGTGATCCGACCAGGCTCTCTCAGCCATGGAGGAGGGAGGGGAGGGGGCGGGGCAACCGCATAAGTGATGGTGATTGGCTAGGGTAGTAATTTATTCAATTAAGTATTGATTTAATTTATTAAACATATTTAATATTCATTAACTTAACAAACAGTTTAATTTAAAGTTTCAGTAAAGGGGAAGGTTCCAAATTCTCCGACATATTTAAACATATAACACGATAGTTACTTTCCCGCTAACCTGCTCGCTGCTAAACTGCCCCGCCGCTGAGGCTAACCATCTCGCCGCTAACCTGCTCGCCGCTAACCTGCTCGCCGCTGCTGCAAACCTGCAAACCGGAAACCTGCTCGCCGCTGCTGCTAACCTGCTCGCCGCCAACCTGCTCGCTGCTAAACTGCCCGCCGCTGAGGCTAACCATCTTGCCGCTAACCTGCTCGCCGCTAACCTACTTGCTGCTGCTGCTAACCTGCAAACCTGCAAACCGGTAACCTGCTCGCCGCTGCTGCTAACCGGCTCGCTGCTAACCTGCTTGCCGCTGCTGGTAACCTGCTCGCCGCCAACCTGCTCGCTCCAATTAGAGCGTCCACCGTGTTTCCTTTTCAACTTGATACCGAATTTGACTTCTGCTTAATCCCTGAAGCGCATTTGAGATGAGTGAACTTATGCTTTATTAGTCGCTGAGGGAGAGTTCATCATGTCTGGTTTATTTATAAAGCAAATTAAGACTCTGCAGCCTCGACTGAGTCGCTCCACGTATGCCCGTGTGCCTCCGGTTAGTTCTTAGTCAAATGTTACAGCCTGGGGAAAAAAAATCAAGAGACATACAAGTAGAGTGGCGGGCGGAGGAGGGTGGGGAGGGGGGGGGGGGGGGGGCCCCGCGGGTGGGGGGAGGGGGGGGGGGGGGGGCGGGGGCATGGGAAATGAACCCAAATTGGAAAACCAGAGGAGAAAATCAACCCAGCAGCGGGGAGAGAAGCAGGAGATCATAAAACCAGAGGGAAGGAAAAGTGGAGCGGGAGAAAGAAGGAGAGAAACGCCGAGCAGACGAGTGGCGGAGAAATGAAGCGCGAGGAAGCGCCGCGCTCTGCGATAACGAGCCGGCGTGCCGTTCGACATCAAATCTGACCTCTTCATTAAAGCGACGGCATCCTGTCGCCGCCTCGTCCCGACCGCCGACCCCCGCCGTCCCGCTCCGGCGAGCACAGCGAACACATCACGTCGGGACCCCCCCCCCCCCGCCGCCTCCGGAACCAACGGCGGAGGACGTAATGAGAGCGAGCATGACGGCGCCAGTAAACGGCGGCGTGTGAATTCAGCTGCGCCATGTGGAGAACAAAACATGCAGAGCTGCGTGTAATCAAAGATGACGCCCAGAGGTCCAAACAACAAACACGATTGGTTCTCTCGCGTCTGAGGCTCGATTATGAAAGTAAATATAGAAGTCATCAGAGGACAGGTGGTCAGCATATTGTCGGAGGGCCCGAAGCGGCCCGGTGCCCGTCTCAGTCCGGCCCACAATCTCCTCAAAAGTTGACCAAATGACCCCAAAATAGTAAAAACCATTAGTCATGAACCTTCGGAGTTGTGGACCTTCGAGCAGAAGAAGAGGACGACTGCTTTTCATTACTCTAACTTAACACACCTCCTCTCCTTAATCACCCCCTCCTAACCTGACCAACCGTAACCTAAACTAATCCTAACCTAACCTAATCCTAACAGATGTATATTGTGCAAATTAGAAACAGAAGAGTCGCATATTTCATACGCTAACCCTAATCCTGACCTAATCCTGACTCACATGACTTCTTTGATCGTTATTGTGGTTAAAAATAACCTTCCTGTGAATTCGCTGTGACATTTCCTGTTACATCATCGCGGCAGGAGGCGTGTCTCCATGCTGAAACCGCTACAGACCCCAGAGGCTCGAACCAGAGAGGAAACACTGGAACGTGTCTGCGGGCGTGTTCACGCCGAGAGACGGCGCCACGGTGCTGCTGACGAGGAGGATGAGGATGAGGATGAGGAGGATGAGTAGGAGGATGAGGGCTGAGAGACATGGCACAACAGAGGGAGACCGAGAGAAAAGGGCAGATTTAAAGATGCAATGAGTCACACTGATGATCAGATGGATGGATGGATGGATGGATGGATGGATGGATGGATGGATGGATGGATGGATGGATGGATGGATGGATGGATGGATGGATGGATGGATGGATGGATGGATGATGATCTCAAGGCCAAAAGCTGTAGCTAGAACTCATCAGGCACCACAACATCGCTGTCGTCTGTGTGTGTGTGTGTGTGTGTGTGTGTGTGTGTGTGTGTGTGTGTGCGCGCGCGCGTAGATAATGACACGCTCATTAGAGAGGTAGCGAGAGAATGATGGGAAAACAGATTAGCCTCCCTTGTGTCTACATCCTGAATCCTGGTGTGCTTCTGCATGCATGTATTTGTGTGTGTGTGTGCGCGCGCGTGCGTGGTGTGTGTGTGCGTGCAGCGGGGGGCCATTAAGTGGCGATTGGCGGCGAGGTGGCGGCGCAGCAGGCGAGCTGCAGGCTTTTGTGTAAACAGATGCACTTGTCACTTCCAGGCGTCTGCTGGGAGGCGGCGCCGGGCGGCCATGTTGCCGAGGTTCGCCAGCCCCACGCCGCGCCGCCCTCTGATTGGTGCTTAGTCACTCAGGGAGCCGCGACTCCAGCTAACTGCTTTAATCAGTCTGCTGGCCGACGCCACACTCCCTCCCGCCTCAGCTCTGGGAGCGCTCGCCGCCTCAGCTCCAAACATACTGGTGCAAACGCAATATTTTTTTATGGCACTTTTTAAATTTGAAATTAAGAGCTGCAAATATCCAAGTGATACATCACTGCACATTTGCATATATACGTGTTAAAATGGTGTTTATAGTATACGTACGTTTGTAAACCTGCACATTTATAGACTGTATATGAACCTCCATGTGTATAAGCTGTGCTTTTTAACACACATTCAATGACGTTGTCAAGAATCCGACCGCAGCTTTAACTGAGTTCTGAGCTCTTTGCCCACCAACCTCGCCTCCTTGGAACTGCATTAATACTGTACGATACTCTTAACATGGTAAATATTCTTATGTACTCACGCTGTATATATATTTTTTCAGGCCCCATGTTGAAGGAGACCCGGCAAACGCAGGTTATCCACCTGTAACTTCAGCGGGAGGAAAGTGTGACTGCCGTCGTCGGGGGAACCTCCGGATGCAGCCGCTCGCCCGCGTGGCGCTTATCTGACACCTCATGTCAGACGAGGGCGAGGGATGAAAAACCCACCTGCTTCCAACGATGGACGAGCCTCGGGCAAGCTGAGGGAAAAAGCTGCCATGAGGCCGGCGAGGCGAACACGCGTGGAGGAAGCTGCACGCTAAAGACCACACCTCCAACTCCTCCTCCTCCTCTAAGTCCTCCCCCGCGTCCAGCTCTTCCTCCTTCAACTCCTCCTTGTCCACTTCTTCCTCCTCGGCGTGCAAAGTCAGTCGCGTGTAACGGGGCCACCGGGACTCAAACCCGGCGTCGGGTTCCCTCTTTCTTTGTGAAAACCCGGCAAAATGAGCTTGATTTCAAAGTTCCTTCTGAAGCATCTCCAAGCACATCCAGAAGATGTAACGTCTCGCTCTGAAAACAGAACCTCCCAGCTATGATTCATCTGCTACTTTGGCATCTGTTAAACACACACGCGCGCACACCCGCACACGCGCACGCACGCGCGCACACCCGCACACGCGCGCACGCACGCACGCACGCACGCACGCACCTACTTTACCTCACGTGCGTCAAACTCAGCCGTTCCTTCCTCTCCGGGGTTCCTCAGCGGGAAAACCGTTCCTGTGAGCTTCCAAATGCTCCCAGTCCCACGCTCCATGTCCGGACACGTTTGTGCTGGTGAGGATTTTGGATTTTGGTCAGTGTGAGAGGGGAAAGTGGGTCAGCAGCTGTCAGCTCGCAGGGAAACGCTTGCAGCTCAGCGTGGATGGAGATTCCGGGGTGGATGTGGGCGATTTTCCCGCCCGTCCGTCCGGACTCGGACATGGACGCGAGCGCGAGCGAATCCGCCGGGCTCCACATGACGAAGCGGCTGATTGGACAAATAGCTCTGATGTTTAATCCTCAGCTTCTCCATGTCAGAGAGGAGAACAGAGGAGCTTCAGCCTTTAAAGGGACAGTTCACGCAAAAAAAAAAAAAAAAAAAAGGAACTGAAGACGCACAAATAGAAAATGCTGCACGCGTGCGACCGCGAACGCAGCCCGAGCTCGCGGCCGTTCGGCGGCGGATGTGACTTACAGGATGACATCACAGCGGCAGCATGGAGGCGCTTTTATCGGATGGTCTTCCATGTTTGAGGAAGTGGTTTCCATTGACTTCCATTACATCGGATTTGCCCGCAGCGCTGTTTAACCCTGAAACTGCAAAAGTGTTTGCTGGACTAAAACGCATTGAACTATTGGGTGAACTATTTTGTGTGTGTGTGTGTGTGTGTGTGTGTGTGTGTGTGTGTGTGTGCGCGCGTGTAAGAGTGCGTGCGTGTGCGCGTGCATGGGATTCGTACTGTAAACTCACACATATGAACACTAGCAGGAACATACAGTTGATACTGTATGTTCATATTGAAGAAACATTAAAAAAAAAACCCAGAATCAAGCAGTAAATGAAGTGTGTGAATAAACTGTTCCTAGTTATGATATTAGTGTGTTAATGACTCCGTTTGTGATTCATGTGTCAAACGGCTGCGGGCGGAGCTTCAGCTCATCTGCGTCCCGGCCACCGTCTCCCGCGTGCCGCGCGCGTTCTCGGGGATCTGCGGGCTCCGTGTCTGACGTCCATCTGCTTAATTCTCACAGCGAGGTTGGAATTCCACATCCGGAGCGCGCGGACGGACGCGGCTTCCACCCGCCGCCACTGGCTGTCAACATTTATCCCCGCGCGTGTGCACGTGCGCGGATCGCGAGCGCGTGCCTGGCACACTGACCTGTCTGTGTCACCGGGTCGGTGGTCGGGGGTCGCGGCTCGGGTCCCGTGCTGCGGCTGCTGCAGGCGCGCGCGCGCGCCCCCGCGCTCCGCCGCCGTGAAACTTGAAGAAAAAGCCGCAAGTTTAACTCCACATCCTCGGAGGCGCCTGCGGACGCTCGCGGTCTTCGGGAGTGGAGCCTCACCGCGCCGCTGCGACCTTTGGATCCGCGGGACGGGCGCTGCGCTGCGGCCACGTGTCTCCGGACGCTCCGCTGCTCTCCGCTGCGCTCCGGACGCGCGAGTGAAGCTTTACGCGGAGAAGCCGAGTGGAGGATTGTGGTCCTCCCCGGCAGAGTGGGGGCGAAGAGAGGGAGGGAATTATGCGCGGGGTAGGGGTGGGAGGGGGTGTGTGTGGGGGGCTGGGGCAGGGTGTGTGTGTGTGTGTGTGTGTGTGTGTGCGCGCGAGAGAGAGGGATGTTTAAACAGGATAAAATGGAGGGGGCACTGGAGACTCTGCCTGCTCCTGTTTGAGTCAGCAGGTTGCTTCCATCGGCTCTCATCACCAACTCGATGGCCGTAAATCGTTGGCGAGGACGCCCGGGCGAGAGCGTGGCGGGACAGAGCGCCAGGCCCATGCGGCGAGCGTAAACGACCAATCGTACAACGGAACGCAGACGCGGGCGTGGTGTTAGAGCTCCTCCCACCTCACGTCCCTCTACGATCAAAATAAGTGATGGGACAGTTTGCACCACTGGATGGAGACAAGGAGCTCATTGTGCTACTTCCAGAGAGGTTTGGCCCCTCCCTCGCTGTAGCTCCGCCCAGGTTGCTCTACACCTATTTTCCAGTTAAGGTTACCACCAGATTGGCTCCTGAAATTCGTTTTATTTATTTTATTTTATTTTATTTTATTTTATTTTATTTTATTTTTTTACTAAAAACAGTGCAACCATATTTTTTTTGTGGCTCCCCACCATCCCATCCTTCCGCATACCTGAAACTGGCCAATCAGGTACACGCACACGTGTACATGTTTGTGTTTATGTCCAAGTGTGCATGTGTGCGTTTACATACACGTGTACATTTATGTGTGGGCACGTGCCAATCTAAACCGCATTCTGTGACGACTCCAACACCCCTGCTGTTGCCCCCAGTAGGTGTCGCTCTCATTCAGCGTTCCTGATCCCGTAAATATGGATTTCTATGTAGAAAGCATCACCAGACGCACAAAAATGATCATCTGACGTACAATCACGAGACAGTCCGTCAAAAATCGGTGAAGATGAAAACAATGGAAGCCGTCAAAAACGCCACTGATGCATTATGCACGAGTGTAATAGAAGCCCTCTGTAGATGGAAGCTAATGCATATTCATGAGTCAGATTAAACGCCGCTGCTCTTTCAAAATAAAAGTGCCCCCCAGAACTTGGTGACGAGACTCAAGGCGACAGAGGAATTTGAGGAATCTGGAGTCCACCAGCTTACATCATCAGCGCTGCGCGTGTGTCGTCAAGCGGCATGTTTTCTGTCTGGTGTGTGTGTGTGAGTGTGTGTGTTTGGCAGGATGGTAATTCAAAGTGAAGCGTGGCGCTCGGCAGGCCCGAGTCTCGTCTGTTTTGGTGCAGGAAAAAATAAATAAATAAATAAAAATAAACAACAAGAGGAGCTCAACAACCCCGCAAAAAAACCAAAGCCTGGTTGTCTCCGTCCGTCCGTCCGTCCGTCCTCAGAAGCTTCGTCCACGCGCTGCGAGGCTGCAGCGGCCTGAGTCATGATCCAAGTGCCGGGTGGTTTGGGTCAAACTGGAACCAGACCGACGGACGAGACGCTCAACAGTCACTTTCACTTTTTCGCATTCGTGTTGCACAAAACCACAACCGCGATCACCGCGGCCGCGTTTCTATCGCGGTAACCATGGCAACAAAGGTCTTCTAAGCTGACGGATTCGCTGCGATTTTTAACCGGAGCGCTCGCCTCTCTCAGCACCTCGACAGTCTTTAACCACACGATCACAAGAATGCTTCAGGATATCCCAGCGCAGTTTCGTTCCGGAGGCGTCGATTCTACAGAATTTCAGTCTTCACTCGGTTTTGCGGAAAAACATCCAGGTGTGATCGTGTTTAGGACGATCAAAATGAAAGTACAAATGCATTTCATGCAGAAATTGAGTATGCATGCTGCAAGTTTAATGCAATCGATGGATTAACGCGAAAAAGAAAAAGCAGGGAAAAGCTGAAATAGAGCATCAATGTTTTTGATGAAAAAGGGAAAAACATTTGAGAAACCGGTCAAAGCAGATGGCCCTGGCCACCTGGAGCCAAGCTCTGTTCAAGGTTTCTGCCTGTTAAAGGGGAGTTTTTCCTTGCCGCCGTCACCAAGTGCTCATGGGGGATTTGTTGGGTCTCTGTAAATTAAA
>CAAKHG010044250.1:0-13947 GCA_901007715.1 Dactylopterus volitans
CTACATATTGAGGACTGAACATCAACAAAGTGAGAACATTTAGACATTTAGCTATTTAGACCTGGTTTTTAAGTATCTCACTAATATACAAGTACAGGAACGTGTGTGTGTGTGTGAGCTCGCGTGCGTGCGTGCGTGTGCACGTGCGTGATGTCCACGGGTGGTCATGTTAGAGCGGCACTGACAGTCTCACTGAGACGTCCATCACAGTGCTCCACCATTACTATCCTGCTGAGACCAATCCCTGCTGCTCCGCGCGCGCACACACACACACACACACACACACACAGGTCTACTGTAATTTTCAGGCTTGCTGACAGTTTAAAGTATTCATCTGTATTCCTGCTGAGCATATGTTTGTGCGTGTGTGTGTGTGTGTGTGTGTGTGTACGTACTGTATGTGCTTCATTCAATATTAATCTGTGTGTGTGTCAGTCCATCTAAGGAAGCAGTTAATGCTACAGCTCGCGGTTATGGCTGGTTGTCTCAGTGTTTTCCTCCTGGAAAATTGGTCTGAATTACATGCATCAAGAATGACACAAAGGAAATAGATTTATGGAAAAAAAAAAGGGAGGCAGAGGGAAGGGAGCGATGGAGCGAGAGACGGAGACAGGAGGTTGATGGAGGTTGATGGAGATGAGGACAAAACCCAGGCAATTTAAATTGATGAAAAAGATTTTTTTTTCCTTTTCTTCCATGAAGCAGATTCAGACAAAACAAGCAGGAGCACAATATGAGTGGATGAGCAGAGGACCGGATGGAGATGGTTTTCTTACCCTGGTGATGGCAGCGTTGGAGGGGAGCTTACGCCTCGGCTTCTTCTTCCTGACCTCATCCTCTTCATCATATAGATACTTTGAGAAGAATGGGGACAGAAGAGTGAAGGAGGACAGCTCCGAAGACAATATACATCACATTTCAATTAGTCCTCGGCAGGCGTTGTTTGCATAAAAGTATTTAAGCTGATTTAAAGATTATAGCTTGAACGAACCTCCCAGATTACTCGCATCGTTTTTTGATCATGTTTCGACATTCGGCATCAAATTGGAAAAATAACTTTTTTGTGATCATTTCCTAAAAGTTTCTCTCTCTTATAATCAAAAATCTTACACACACAATGAACACACTATGTTCTGAGGGTTTTTACAGTGGTTTGCTCATTTATCATTCATAGCCTTATTTTAATAACATTTTATTCCCAAAAGCATTAGGACAATTGTTTTATTTATAACATATTGTGCATTATCATACAGGATTTGCTGACTGATGTAGTGAAAAAAAAAGAGTTTATCCAAAATGTCCTTGATAATTATCTTAATTGTAATATGCCGACAAGATAAATAACAATTTTTTATCCTGTTTTTACCTTGTTTAGTCAAAATTTGAAAAATGTACGCAAAATTCTGCATTAAAGCCCGATTTATACCTTTAAACATAAAATTTCACACAAAATCTAACTTTCTTAGAATAAGTGACAAACTTGGGAAGTTTCACAGTGATTTCTATTGTCCACACGTAGTGTCTGGAAAGGTCCTGAGTTAACTAAAAGACATATTGAACATGACACTAAAAGACATATTGAACATAACCATAAACATAAATGTATGATGCTGCAAGTCTCTGCAGTGGAAATGTTGATCTGGCATCACACACTCTTTTTTTTAGGCTAACCAGAGTATGGAAACTTTCATTTGATAGTATCTTGGAATCATAACACAAACAAACTCAAGGAAAACGACCTTCTGTTCCCAAACGTGCCTCAGAAAGTGCAAACAGGCTTTATTTTGCCATCATTCAAACAAAAATGACACCCCCCCCCCTCCCACTTGAGCCCTTCACGCGATCATGGACAGGCTCCCCCCACATTCCTCCTTTCAGTATTTTTTTTTCCAATCTCCGAAGCCTTGTTGCTCCTTTCTTATCTCTCTCTGCTGTCTGTTTACTCCTTTCACTTTCTGCCTCAATCTCCCGCACCGCCAGGCGTGGATTCCCCTCACACCCCCCCACCCTCCCCCCAGTGCTGCCACCGTTCTTCCTCATAGGCTGAGAAAGAAGATGAGACAGACACACACGCGCACACAAACACACACCAGAAAACACTTGCAAGCAACAGTCTGAGGGTGAACTTATTCCCTGTTCATTCCAAGTACTGTGACGGGAACCAATGGCGACGGAAAATGTGGAGCACACCGATAACCCGCCACCCCCCACACCCCCCACCCTGAGCAAAAGGCAAGTTATTTTATAACGTTGCTTTTTGTCGGCTATAAAAGCTTTACATATAAGGGGCGCTAGCGCTACACTTGTTCATTGTTGAAAAGTAAATAGCATGTATCATGTTGTATTAGGAGGCACAGTATATTGTGACATACCTGCTTTGTTGAATATGCAGAAAATGCTCCTTTTAATTTAAAAAAATCGGTAAATGTGGAAACTGTTGACTATCAAAATTAAAGTAAGACTATATCAGACACTTTTTTTAATTTAAAAAAAAGGTCGATGATTCTGTAACACATCGCACGCAACTTTTAAACGAGCTGCGTGATAATGTCTATTTATCTGCGTAAAAAAAATTACCTCAATATCTAAGTAAGAGGCTGTGCTGGCACAGAGCTAACAGCATAACCAGAGCACATTATGGGCAAATTTATGGGCAAATTCTCTTGGAAAGCTCAAGTAACCAAGATATGAAATCGATTACCTGTCCGTGAATGGGGTCATCGCTGCCTTCCTGTTCGGACGAGTAGCTCTCTTCTTCCTCTTCGGAGTAGTTATCGATGTCCGGAGAACGATCTGGAGGCAATCAGGGGGACTTAATAAAGTACGTAGAGTGACAGATGCAGAAAGGTGAAACAGACTCGAGGCTTATCCTCACCAGACATCTTTGCTTTGGGCCCCTCGTGGTCGATGGGCTGGCTGGACAGTGAGTAGACTCGGACCTCGGCAACAGGCACAGAGGCATCCTTCAGCTGGCTGTGGAGCCCAAGGACCTGGGCTCCCTCGCTGGGGTGCTGCATCACCTGAAACAAGACAAAGCAGGTGAGGGAGGCTGCTCACTCCTGATCAAACTATCAAGACCGTTGTTTTCTGACCGAGCCGGTCCCACATTGACAGAATGATGTCAAGAGTGGCGTGGTTATCGCTTCCATTAAAATGCTTCCCTGGTTCTTTGAACAAATGGTGACCTCAGAGGATATTTTCATCCTACTTTTTTTTTTTCTGAGACACGCAACTGATGAGCCAACATGGTGATCAAATGGAAAGACACCTGCAGCATCAATATAATGAATCATCCCAGGCCAGGATGGTAAAACAATATTATCTCTATGATAAACAAAATCTTGAGAGAACAGAGACTTCTGTGCCAACGTTTGTGCCCATGTGGGTGGTTATACAATCCTGACATGCTCCAAGACACACAACTGCTTTCTTAGATAAGATGCACCAGGATGGTAAAAAAAAAAACAGCATGCAAGAAAGATCAGATGATGCACTTCTAACATGAAAAAAAATTGCCATGTATCGTCTTTGGCCAGTCATGCAGTGCAGACAGCAGGAGTAAAACGCTGGACGTCAAATGATTTAAGGAGCATCAGAAGAAGAGGAGACGGGGAGAAAATGCAGACGAGTAAGACGACAGCCAGAGAGGAGATGATGATTGGCGTTAAGCAGCTGTTTGGGAAGAGGATGAGGATGGGCTGAGAAGGAAAGGGGGCCCCGAGGGGATAAACAAAAATATCAGCCAGGGATTAACAAACCCAGAGACAGAGGGAATGTAAACATGTGAGGCAGCAAAATAAATTTCTCTCTGATGCTGCAGCAAACAGCAGCATCACGTCTCCAGTGTGTGTGTGTGTGTGTGTGTGTGTGTGTGTGTGCGCGTGTGTACGTGTCTGTCTGTCTTTCATCCAGCCTCTCTCAGCAGTCTGGTCACACTCTGAGAGTTAATGAAGTCTGTGCAGCTTGTTATGGAGACAGACTAAGCCCGACTCGAAAGAGAGACGTCCCTGCTATACATCGATTTCCTTGGCCGACCCGCTTCAGACGCTTTTGAACGTTCTTGCAGACGCGGATATCTGAAGCTCCGCAGTTCAGAGCTGTTGTGCAAATTTGAAGAAACGGCATGCATGTTTAGAGATGCGGCTCCGAGTTCAACTCTTTTGCTGCTGCCTCTTTTCATTTCCACATGAAGAGCCGAAATAATGAATTTATCACCGAGTGAACCTGCATCACTTCAATTTCCCCCCCCCCCCATTCCCACATTCTCGTGTGAACTAAAAATTGAGGGAGAGCATTGCGAGGTACATGACAACGCTATCTTGTCATGGCTCATGAAGAATAACACTACATTGGTTAATAGTGACGCCATGTAAGCCTCAAGTTCACCGCGCTATTCTCTCTGCCACGGGGCTGGATGTTACCTGGAAGCCCCACAGTAAGGTTCAGTTTGAAGCACAAAGGAAAGGAAGAGTTTAGCTGTCCCCCAGTAGCTGTTGTTTGCCCATGGCGGGAGACTGAAATGGTGGACGATGGAGCAGCTCCTCCATCTGAGAGAAAGAATCCCATTGACTGAAGAAGGCAAAGATTGAGAGTGAAAGTGGTGAAAGAGGAGCGAGCCGCACGGTCGCCCCATTGAGAGAGTGCCGAGAGGCTTCGAAACAGACATCCAAGCAAAGTTCAATGGAATTCCTAACACTTGTGTTTTTTTGTGTTGGGCAGTGGTCAGGCTGCTGGAGTGAATTTCATCATGGACGCCAAACTCCTTGTAACTAGACAGGAAGTTGTTTGTTATCTCTTTAAATGGGAAGACCGAGCAATTATCCAACTGCTGTACAACTGAGTCATCTTAGAAAAAAACTGTAAGAAAACAACCACAAAACAAAAAGTGCATTGCATATATCAGCATCCTATCTTGGCCAAGATCTTGTGGCCATTGCTGGTGTATGAATTCCCCACAGTTGAGGGACTGGAGAGGAGGATCAGTCGTCTTGGGGCTACCGAGAAGCCTGAGCAGCATTTCTCTCTATGGTAACAAAAGCAGGCTGAAACTCCGATTGAACAGCCTCGGTGAGGAGTTCATGGCTACCCAGGCCAAGGAGGTGCTGCAGCACATGGAGTCCAGCGACCCAAAGGTCTCTCGAAGGAAGGAAGGAAGTAGAGGGTCCCAGGAGGCAGTGGACCAGGCGGAATCCTAACTGCGTCACACAGCACTGGTGGGATCTGTGGCGGTGGGCCGAGCCGGGCTGGGAAGCATTCCACCAACCCACGACAAGAGCGCGGAGAGCAAGGAGAGGCGGGTCCTTGTCCAGCAGGAAGTAAGGGCCGGAGTTGAGGAGCTGCGCGCAAGCCGGATGGTGGGAATGCGGTTAGCGAAGTGCACGGGCGAGACGGGAGCAGGCACCAGAACTGCAACACCTCGTCGTCAGAGCTGCGGTGGGCTGAACCCCACCCGCGTCAAACTCCTCGATCTGTTGGTGCGGAACACTCTGCTCAGCCCATCCAGACTCCTCTGCTGGGACAAGTTTAAAGCACAGTCATGTCCGTTGTGCCACGGAAGAAGAACGCGGGAGCACATCTTTCCCAAAGCACTTGCGGTGGGTCGATTTTGCTGGCGACATGACCAAGTGCTTGATAATAGCTGAGGCCGTCTGCAGCGCCGTCGGCCAAGCCGAATCTATCGCAATTGTGAGAGCAGGTGAAGATCCCGATCCCAGGCGGAGAGCCCAAGCAGGTCCCCCTGTGAACAAGTGTGGATCTGGGAAAGCAGCTCAGATGCACAGAGAACATCATGGAAATCACTCTCAGGTCAGATATTGTGCTGGTTTCAGATACGTAGAAGCAGGTGGTTATGTTGGAGCTCACGGTGCCTTGGGAGGAACAGGTGGAGGAGGCCAGTCAGAGGAAAACAAGCACATCAGGGATGATATACACACACGCACACACGCACTTTTGTGGCTTTTCTGCCAGGACAGGATATCCACCAGGTGACCTTTCTATACCAAGCCTGCTTCGAGGTGTCTTGGTTGCCTTTTGCAGTGCAGTAGATATCGACCAATGGTGTAGAAGGGCTTTGGCTGCATGTAGGTCAGTGCAGCAGTCCAAGTGTAAAAAAACAAAACAAAAAAAAAAACAAAAAAAAAAGGCAGAACGCATCGGCTAAAGTGCAATACCGCAGCTCATCGGCTCTCATCTGGCACTGATCACGCTTTTTTGTTTATCTGCCTGCATCGTGGTTAAACGGTCAGCTTCTTATCTCCACCTCCGTCCTCGCCTCTCAAGTTGTTGATCGGACTGTAAACTCCGAGAGTTGAACAGAGGAGGAAGTCTTGGCTCAAATATGTGCTGGCAACACCAGGGGCGCCAAAATGTTGGCTGCTGCCCAGAGGCTTTTTTTTTTTTTTTTAAAGTGTGGATTCCCAGGTTGAGAAAGTGCGCTCACATTTATGGGCAAAACATTCCTCCAGCGAGGCCAGTGGAAGCTGTAGGATCTGTCATATTACAGAGGAAGACAACAACAACATTTCTGTGAGATTTTGATTTGAACATATACGCTGATGTCCCAGTCTGATATGTGATATCTAGAGCGCTGAGTTGTTCCGACACGCAGGGCGCCGCAGGCAGGACTTGGACTTTTGCTGTGGAGGGGAATGAGTTTGAACGCATCGTTCCTTTGAGTCTGCATATGTGTCCTTTGCCCTCTCGCAGATAGGCTGCAGCCGGTTGTTCAAAGTGCTTCATCAATAAAATTGGACTTTCCAGAGAGAAACACCGGACAGCCAGCAGCCATCACGGGAAGGCTTTTTATATCTGGACTGGCAGCTTGGCTTACAGTTCACAGGAACCGCTGTCATTCATCTACTGTATGAGTTTGACTCTGCTGCCGTATTTGGTTAAATTTTGCTCTTGACAAGAGGCAAGCATGTGCACACACACACACACGCACGCACGTACGCACACACACCATAAATTACAGGCCTTTTATAACAGCTTCATATTGAGAGAGACGGCGAACGCGAGGAGCTTTTGGGAGACGCGGCCTAAATTTAATTGAATGTTTGATTCATGGCGACATTTATGGCGACTGAGGGGCGAACGGCAGGCCGAAGATCAAAATACGTCTTCGATTCTAAAGTGCACTTGCTTGGATTGAGTTTAGATGAAGGTCAATCAAAGTTTGGCACTGCACGAGTCCCGAGAGGTGCCGCCGTGAATACGCTGCTCCACGGCAAATGAAGCCTCGGTCTGCACCAGAGGCAGCACCGCTGACGGGTGGACATCACTTCGATTCCAAACTAGAAACTCATTTGTTTGCATTGGCCTTTGGCTTGTTATATTTTGGATGATCAAGCTTGAAGGGCTGTTTTCAGTCTCAATGAATCCCTCAACGCTAGTTCTTGAAGTCAGGTGTGTCGTGCGGACGAGATTTCAACTTATTATTATTATCATCGCTGCATTTCTCTGTTATCGCCAACCCCCGTTGTCTCGTTCCCCCCAGCTGCTACTTGGCTCTCTCTGTCCATTGTTTGCTCTCCTTCTCCCCTCTTCTCCCTCTACTAGTCCCATCTCTCGCTCGTCCTCTCCTCTCCCTTACTCAGGCTCTTCTCTTCAGGACCATCACCTGCAGATGTGCAAACGTCCCCCGGACTTGCCTCATTTCCACGTCGGATCTGGACTGGGTCCCTTTCGGACCTTCCTCGTGGATCATCACCCATCTGCGTTTCACACCCCGCACATGTGTATTCATCACGTTTCAATAAATCTATAAAAAAAACCTAAATTCCTGTAAGTGGCCTGCGCTTCTCCGGGTCGCCGCAGTGGAGAGGAAGTCGCATAGTGGCGTCGCTGTGCAACGATACCTCTACTTACTTAAACTGTCATCCTGATCTAATATTACTTTTATCAGCAATTTTGTCATCTTTGTCTCTAAATTCCTGATGTAATCTCAGTATATGTGCATCTATTGCACGTCTGTCCATCCTGGAAGAGGGATCCCTCCTCTGCGGCTCCTCCTGAGGCTTCTTCTCCTTTTTCTCCCCGTTAAAAGCTTTTTTTTTTTTTTTAGTGGAGTCTTTCCTCACAGGGTGTTGCTCACTGTACAGATTGTAAAGCCCAATGAGGCAGTGCGATCTGTGATTTTTAGGCTATATAAATGAAATCTGACTTGACACGACACTCCGGCTGATGGTAAGTTTATGACGGTGAAGTTGGACCCGCAGCAGCGGACAGAGGCTCAGCGTTACGGGAGGCGGGCCCGCGACCGGCGGCCCGCTGGGTCAACAGCACTGATCAGCTGGAACGAGACTCTGCTGACTCGGCAGCTCGCGGCTGCAGTGCTTTCAGAGATGCGGCTTAACCTTCTTCTGCTGCTGCTGCAACGGTGCGCCCATGCTGAAAGCACACACACCTGCAGTGATTCTGGTAAGTCCGTTAACAGCATGCCCCGCACAAAACAGGCTTGCTTCAACAGCACAGTGTCGGATTTGTGCAGTTTAACGGTCTCTAGGCAAGTTCAAGTTGATGAAGAGCTGTTCATTGGGGAAGCTGCAAAAGGACACTTTGTTCATGGGGCATTTTGGGAGATGTCAGAAATAACGCAGCGATTGCAGAGGACGAGAAGGCTCGACGGAAAAATTTGAACTTTCCCCTGGTTTATCAGCCGGGTTCAACACGAATGCTGGAGATGCATCAGATCAGGAAGTATTTGGATGTGCTTTACGGCCACATTGTGGCTTACCTCCTGCGACTAGGGCCATGTCCGCTTTTGGCTTTTCAACAACTGTGGCCAGATCAGAAACTTTCTCACTTTACAGCTAAACAGTAACCTAAAATTTCTGAAAACATTTCAGGGGGGAAGAAAAACAAACAAACAAAAAACAAAACATGTAAAGCAGGAGCAGAATTGGTTCACATTTGATCAGCACTGCCTGGTTGGAGGGTTTAATGTGAGTGTCGTGAGCCCCGTCTGTTCCGCTGGATGGGAGTCATTTGCATAAAGCTGGGGTCGTGATTTGTTTATGCAAATTGCGGAAAGGCGAGCAGTCCATCAACTCGCTCGCTGTAGAAAATAACAGGATCTGTTGACTTCGCTCACATCGTTGGTATCTCGACCTCAAGCTCATGCGATGCCCGAGCTTGAGGCACTAAAAAAAAAAAAAAAAAAAGACTAAGACGCGCCACGAGAAAGCTAAAAAATTGGGCCAAATAAAGAGCACTGAGCAACAACTACTGGTGACCACATGAGTCTCAACACATTTAGCTCCGTTCCGCATTTCACCGATTGTGTGATACCTCCGCCATGTTGATGAGTCCCAAGGCCAGCGTCTTGTAGCCCAGGATGGTGCGGTTTTTGTATCTCTTCCGTCGCTGCAGCATGATCTGAAGCTTGTTGGCGTCCCTCTTCAGGAAGTGCGGATACTGCAGGTACAGAGACACATTAATATAGAAGCCGGCAGGAGGCTGATTGGCCCGCTGCAGGTTGCAGACAGACAAAGCGATGACATTTTTGTCTTTTGTTTCCTGGGTCATGATAATTAGGATGATCTAACTGGCTCGTTGCGTAACGCTTTTACACCCGCTGACCTGTCTTTGGCATCCTGAAGTGACAAACCACTTAGTCACATCCGAACTATGACATAACCCGTCATTAAAGATCTCACCGGATACACTATAAATGGAACTAAACCGACTCCGGTAACAGTGTTCAAAGCCTCGAAATCACTCGGTTGCTCAGTTTTAATAGGCTTCCTCTCTGCAGTGCTGCTGCTGTCGAAGGTTCAATGTATAATGTATAATGTCTGGTTCGCTGCACTTGCTAAGATCCAGAGAGAGAAAAGTCCCTGACCTTTTAGCAGCATTTAGAAGCGTGGAAATTGGAAAGGATGATTGAGAGCAGAGGAAACCCTGCTGGGACCTACATTAACTATGGTCTGCATGAATGTCCGCAGATAGTCAGCGTTGCACACACGGTGCACCGTGTCGACGTGCTGCTCGGGTGTAACGTCTGTTACGCTTCCATCTGTGAGTCTATCGTATTTTCAGCAAAGTTACAAGACGCACTACGAGAGGGTAAACTCAAACTTTCGCTGCAAACAATCAATGAGATACTTAAGTTTAGAAAAAAAAAGAAAGAAAAGAAAATGAAAATCAATTTCGATGGCCTGCAACACTTAAAATGTCTTCAAAATTTTGCAATGAATAGCACTGATATTAAAAAAAAAAAAAACAAAAAACCTTAACTAACTCTGCAAAGTTGTTTCCAAAGCTGTAAACACATAACAAAAACACAGACCTCAACGAATCCCAGTGTAAAAAGTTAAAACTGAGCAGCCCTGAATTGAACATATTTCTTCGGTGCACTCGCACGCCAAGGTTAAATTCCGCTTGGTAGTTTTTGGACAAAAAAAAAAAACCAACCGACAGAAACGTCCGCCGCAGAGATGACAAGCATTTGTGATAAGAATACCTTCAATTTCATACTGTGAGAATCAGTCCCAACCCTGACCCTTTAAAGAAACACTTTCAATTTGAAACAAAAACTTATCAGTGGATAAACGAGCAAAAATAAATGTTGCGATGAAATGCCGGATGACGGAGTCTTTAGCATTTCCGTCACGCAACATTTGTTATCGGTCGCGAGGCATATCATCAGTCCGTGTGCAAATGCAGGATTGTGGCATAAAACAGTCGACCTCTTTACATTTACATTCTCGATTGAAGAGTTTTCACCTTTGCAAAACCGATCCTCACAATTGTGCGTGAAAAATTCACCACGTTAATTTTTTTTTTCATGATAACGGATTACATGAATTGACTGATTGATTGATTGACATTTTTTGCTATCAGTGTTCCTTTAATCTTGCGGCATCTACGTCTGTGCGAATGTAGGAAAATGGAGAATTTTTCAGAGAAGATTCCAAGAAAACGGAGCCTCATTTTGCCTGCTACTGTGCTTGTTTACAAAAAAAAAAAAAAAAAAAAAAAAAAACCCAAAAAACCCCGAAAAGTGCAAGAACAAAGTTTCCGTTCGCTTTGGGCTGACAGGTGCCTCATTGTACTGGTCTGAACCCGTCTTTACCTGCAGGGAGAAGGTGAGCTGCAAGTCGGTCTCCGTCAGCCCCGCTGATGACAGCAGGATTTCATTGGAGCGCAGAATCCGCTTGGAGCCCTGAGGGGGCGACCGAGGGAGGAGAGACGGAGACAGGAAAAACAAAACATGGTGAGAGACAGACATGAAGATGGAGAGATTGCGAGCAGGGAGGCGTCTGAAACATGAGGAGCGAGCGGGCACCTCTGGCACACGACTGGGAGAAAGGGGATCTAAATAACTCTTGGTACTTATTTACCAATTAATTTGAAGAGATTAACATTAGCGCTGCAGCACTGTGCTATAAATAAACCCCACTCGTGGCGCTATGCATAAATTGCACAAGAACTGACAAAACATAAGGTTGCGAGTCAAACTGAATCGATACCTGCAGTCCCAGCCCTCCCACCGTGTAAAGACGGCTGGCTGGTTTCATTGGCCGGCTTTACGGCTCTGTCGCATACCTGCAGTTTGACGGCGATGACCACAGAGGTGAGGTCTTTATCCAGCTCCTTGAGCATGATCAGCTTCTTCAGAGTCAGGTTGAACAGCCTGCAGAAAACACACGAAACAAGAGGGAGATTAGAGGACATTTGACATGCGAAAGGCACCCTTCCTTCCTTCATCCGTTCGTTCCCTGCAAACCCCGGACACCAACAAGCGTGGCAGCCCAGTGGCCCTGGACCAAAGCTGACCGCCTTCACACTCTTTTGAATTCTCTCCTGACGCCTGAAAGGGTGAAATGGAAGAGAAGCTCTCCAAAGAAATTAAGAAAAATGTGCCGGTTTTCATTCATGGGAGAGAGAAATTAACTGTAATGGAAACTTGTATTTTACTGAACTGCCGGTCACATCTTTTTTTTGTCTGCCGGGTTTTGCTGAGCTTTGCCGAGCCTTTTTCTTAGCCGTTATCAGCCTTGAGAGGAGGGGGTCGGGGGGGGGGTGTGCGGTAGGGAGCAGACAAGTACATCTTTTAGCAGTGGGTTCTTCTAATTGTCTCATGAATGGACCTTTGCATGGCAGTTTCATCTCCCATCTGCGCTTGCGAGTGAGGTGCGAGCTTTTCCGTGAGACGGACTTGTTCGACTCATTCCTCCTCTTTTGAGAGCATCGCGGCCTTTCGCCAATGTTTATTCAATCCAGATATTTCCTCGGGTGACTCTATTCATTTTCCCACCACACAAACACCTCTATGAGGACACCTGGGGCATTTTTCTTGGTGTTTCTGATCGATGTTACCTAACTAGAGCCAAAAACTCACAAAATAATAAGAGCTTTTATACCTTTAATTGTTTATCTATTTCATCAGAGCAAAACACTTCGTCAAACAAGCTCCCAAACGGTGTAAATGAGGGGCTGAGAGGTTCATCCAGTTATCCCGTTCATGTGAAGGTTGCAGGTAAAACAGAACGGGCAAATGTGCCATCTCGCCCAGCAGCTGCCAAACATTGTGTTTCATGATTGAGGCTGTTGTTAGAACCTCAGCGACAGATGACGATGCAATCAAACGGTCTGAAAAGACAGAATAGGGGCACATCGGGGGACCGGACGCCCATGCGCACATGACGGGTAAATGCAGAGTCCTGCTCCAATATCGGGCAACGAAAGGTAAATATTTTTCAAAAGGATTCAGCATGGAACAATATGAAAGGAACATGATGCGATTTTTCTGGGCAAAAATAGTATCATAAATCCATGCTTAAAATACGCTGGAATTTTTGCATCCCTGTTACATAAAACACACCCTTTTTTTTAAAAAAGATTCTTTGATTAGGAATCATAAGGTCCTTAAAAGGTTTTACCGACTGAAAAAAAACAAAAGCAAAAATAAGGTGAGTCTGTTCTTTCTTGCATGACACTGCATTTGTTTTTAAATCTGGAAATGAGCCACACCAGAACTTTAGTCAGCTTTGTCTAAACTCCGACGTGGTGATTTATTCACGGTCTTCCCAATAATCGGAACTCATCCTCCCAGCTCTACCGGGGAATCATGTGGCACTAAACGTTGATTCAGCAGCCCACTCTGACTGAATCAATAAGACTGCAAAGCAAAAACACTTTTATTTTGTAATGACCTTGATGGTGGAGGGGGGGGGGGGGATTGAATGTGGATCATCAAAGCTGGTTCGTACCAGTTCCACTTGTTAAGCTCATAGCTCATAGATTGTAGTGTAATCCATTGGTGCGAGACTGCAGTAAATTAAATGCCATTTCTGACTTAAGTAAGCACGTAATATATAAGTGCATCCTGGTAGTTCAACTACATAACCTGGACCAAATGTTTGCATGACTCAAAAAAAAACAAAAAAAACAAAAAACGGTGAGCCTCATAGTGTCACACCCCCCGAATCCTGTCTCTCAACCCTCAAACTAAGTGAAAAATCACATGAAAGTAACACTTACAAAGGCAATGGGTGGAGTTTTGTGTTTCATCTGAGGACAAGATGTTCAAACCCAAAGTGCACTTCTTTTTTTTTTCTAAAGGAAGCCAGAAGCACACACAATTATGCCATCTTCCATTTGAGGATAACGAGATTATGGAAGTACAACTTCTGCCTTCAAAAGAATAGCACAGAATACACACACATACGTCCAGCAGACAGCCGGTTAAACGGTTCAAAATGTACGAAACCAAACCAAAGAAATGAAATAAAGGCAGAGAACAGACAAACACACACACACACACACACACACACACACACGCACGCACACGCACGCACGCGCACACACGCGCACACACACACACACACACACACACACAAAGACAGCAGCTGTATAGCCAAGGTTCAGCCTGTTCAATAATTCATCTCCAGGGCTTCAGAAACTGAATGTAAACCACTAAAATAGAGGTGGAAGGGGCATTAA